>JAJHUR010083306.1:0-10084 GCA_027495735.1 Lutjanus campechanus | reverse complement strand
CTCCTCTTATCTGTAGGTTTCCTGCAGGTGTTTCAGTTCCCTCTCACAGCCAAAAAACACGGCATCTACACTCCCCATCACCTGGAGACAAAAGCTGCAATCAATTAACTGATTAGTCACTGGAAATAAAAGTAACAGCCAACTTTTTTAATAATCGAATAATCATTTCAGTCATTTTCCAACCTACAATGTCAAACATTTGCTTTCAGCTTCTTCAATGTGAGGATTTGCTGCTTTTCTTTGTCATTTAAGACAGTAAATAAAGAGTCTTTAGGTTTTGAACTGTTGGACAAAAGAGGCAACCTGAGGACGTCACTTTGGGCTCTCAAAAATTGTGACAAGGATTTTTTTTTTAAATAATTGGCAGATTAATTGATAATAAAAATACTCCTTAGTTGCAGCCCTGCTGCCAACTTGTCCAACGTGCCTCTCACCCAGTGCACTCTGGGAAAGGCTCCAGCCCCGATCAACGGTGAAGAGAGTAACTGAATAAGAGAAAGTCCCCCTCTGACATGTCAAATGTGTATTAATAGAATTACAGTGAAGTGCTTGTGAGGAAAGAGTAAATGGGTCAAGACCTCAGATGCCTTGACAAACTTACAACAGCTGCCCTCGATGGATACGATGAGACGACTGAATGACAGAACCGGCTGTAAACACCTTCACTAAACGAGGCTCTCGAGGAAGAACAGCTCCATGCTAGTGCTTTATATTTCCTAGTAGCATTAAAGCCTTGGTGGTCAGCTGGGATACTCTATATTTTTGTTTAATTATCAAGAAATTGCTGTCCTTTAAAAAAAAAAGAAAAACAAACTTTCTCAACTCATTTTTAGCAATAATGCTAAATATACTGTTGTTCCAGCTTCTAAATGCTGAAGCCTTCAGGCTTTTCTTTGTCATAAATGATAGAGAATGAAATATACTTTGGTTTGGGGCTATTTATCAGACAAGACAAGCAATTTAAACAGATAGTTTGTTTCATCTGAAGTGGGGTTGTATGAGGCACTTGTACAGTGTATCAAGTACAGTCGATGACTGTTGGCGTGCTCTGTTTCAAGAGGCAACTGGAGCACTTGTGTAGGAAGCTAAGCAGTGAACTGCTTTGGACAAAGTCAACAGCAAAACATATTTTAGCCACATAAAAGCAGCTCAATTTAAAAAAAATATGTTGTATGTTTAAGTGTACACTATATTTAGAATATTTTCATTGCTTTAACTTGCCATCAGATAGCCATTTCTGACAGGAAATGAGATAATATATGAGAATAATATAAGCCAAATATCATTCTCTCTGTAAAGTAACCAAATTCCGAGGGGAAAATCAGTCATTTTACCTCAGAACACAGGACTTGCTGGTCTTGTGCTGCCTCGATCTCTTAGTTTGTTTGTGTTATTGTGTGACTCTAGTAATTTGAAAGAACAAATTAATAACTAACCAATCAAGGCAGCAACTCCTGTGTTCTGCAAGTTAAAGTTACTGATTATTCACATGGAGTTTGATTGGTTTGAAGAAAGGGACATTTGGCTTGTATAACGGTGGTTTCCCATCAGAAAAAGCTGCCTGAAGACAAGATAAAGCAGTGAAAATATTCTATATGTAGCGTACACCTAAACTGATTTTGATTTTTTCTCGGTGGCTAAAATACATTCTGCTGCTGACACTGTCCACAGCAGTACACTGACTGATAATTTCCTCCACTGGTACTCCTGCTGCTTCTTCAAATAATTTGAATTATTCATTTCAGAATGCCACTTTGGGCGTAGTTTTACTACTTTTTTACATTTTAAAGATTGAGAAAATAATTGGCACATTAATAAAATTATTATCGAATCATGTGTGACAGTAAAACACAACAATTTGACAACATAACTTTGGGCTTAAGTACATTGTGATGGGTATTGTTCACTATTTTCTGACATTTTATAGAGCAAACGATCAATATGATAAATAATTGGCAGAATAATCAGCCTAAATTTAAATATAAATGTGATTAACAATGTTGTTAGAAGCAAAGATTGTGTGCACAGATACTGGGTTGCACCAACAATTGTTTAACTTGGCTCATGTTTTGATTTTAATTTATGATGCACCTAACTTTTAAACTTGCTTAAAATTGAGAAAGATTCAATTTAAACATCTTTTTGAACATTAATTTAGTTTTTACTCTAAACAGATTAAATTTAATTCAGTTGCGCCAAAAAAAAAACAAAAAAAACAAAACTTAAATTAAACTTTGATCCAGTATTAACTTTGAGATGGACTTTGTCAGACGTACAGCGTGCCAGGTGGATCCAGCCGTCAGCTCAGACTTCTCCAGCAGCACCACATCTTTCATGCCAGCTTTGGCCAGGTGATACGCCACGCTGACCCCCACACATCCACCACCAATGATGACAGTGTCTGCAGTGTCCTTCAACCTCTTTCCCAACACTGACGATGCATTACTGAAAGAAACAAGGAAAGGCATGATTATTTTCACTATTGATTAATCAGCCGATCATTTTCTCTCTTAATCAAATCAGTTCTCAAAAAAATGAATGTGAAAAATTGTGTTTTCCAAAGCCTACAATGTTCCTCAAATGTGTTGAAATGAGGTAACTTAATGTTTGATTTCCTGATGGTTGTTCAGACACAATCAGACTCATTACCACTACTGCTGTTAGCATTTAACAGATAGCTTCATTTGTGCTCCAAAAATATATATTTAAATAATTAAATTAAAATCATAAATGTGCAACGACTAGTCGACTAATGGCTTGAACTGTTGACTACTAGTTGTCTAAGAAAATATTGAAATCGGAGCAGCCCTACTTTCCACAATTTGTTGTTTTGTTTTATTCTTCACAACCATCCGGTGATCCACAGGAAGTGTCTTGTGACCCCCTTGGGGATCCTGACCCCCAGGTTGAGAACCACTGTCATAAAGGACTAAAGAAACTAGGGGAGAAATCCTCCCAAGTATTGATTCTTTATTTTACGATTCCTGAATTGATTTTTATATATGTAAATAAGTAGCACTCTTAGCTCAATGCTAATAAATAATGGGAATTTCTATTGACACGCTAACAAAAATTACGGATTCAATACCCGGATTCATTTTAATTCACCTACTTAACATAAAATGACGTGTGCTTATATTTTGTTGTTCAATTACTTTGTTTTTTATTTATTATTTTCACTAGATTGATGAGCGGGAACAGCTAAAGTTTTAATTCGACAAGTATTGTTTTTACTACTTTTATATACAGTACTGCAATGATGCCACTGAAATAAAAGTCAGAGAGACTGACTGATACGATGTGCATTGTTTTTTGGAAATGTCAGTCATGGTATGCAGTCTCTGTATGATATGATTTGTGTATGATTCGACTTTTTCCCATTGTCTAGTGTTAACAAAGCAAACAAAAACCACAATAAATCATCGCAATATTTGTAGAATTGCAATAAATATCGAATCAGCACCCAAGTATGACAAAAGTATTGAATCTGGACATAAGTGTATCGTTCCAGCCTTAAATAAACCAGAAAATATTCACATTTAAGAAGCTGAGATCAGAGAATTTGGAGATTGTTTCTCAAAAATGACTAATCGGCTAATCACAGCTCCGACAGGCTCCTCAGCTGTGTGTTTACAGTGTGCAACAACCTGAAGCTGCTGTCACACAAGCAACCAGACATGCCACAGTAAAGTCAGCATGTTGAACATGTGTTACATGATGCAGATCCACCATGAAACTATGCTGACTTCTGGAACAACTCTGCATAAAGTCTTGTTGCATGGATCAACCAGCTGTGCAGCTTTACGCGCCTTTCACGCACTGAACGTTGATTGTAGCTATTTATACCCTCATTTCTACCAAACTGCACGACCAAAGCGTGTTTCATGAAGCTAACGTGAACGCTAAATCGATCACCTCACCTCTCCTCAGCTTGTTTTCTTGTCGTGCAGCTGATGGTCCTTTGAGGAACTCGAGCGATGCCTCGATACGCGGTTAAATCTCTCCGCAACTGAGAGTTGATCAAGTTTAATATCCGCGACATGACTGAGGTAATGTTGTAAAAACTATAAAGAAACTGTAACTCAAAGCATAACCACCCCCCCTACACCTCAGTGGACCCCTGCACTGCACCGTGTAGTTACAAATATCCCACTTTTGCACTGACAGGCGCGTTGGCACGCCCCCAGGTCGAGGAGCAAGAAACTTTACCCTGATCAACCGTCAGTCAGGTTAACACTTTGTGTGCCACGGCTGCAAATGTAGGTCACACGGACCCTCAAATACATGTGTGAGTGAATGGTTTCAACATATTCAAAAAATTAAATAAATAAAAACTTGGACACAAAAAAGTACTGGTTCTGCAGTAAAATGGCCCACATGACTCATGATCAATGGGGTAGAGGCGAAGAATAAAACAAATTTTAATGCACAAATTTGTGTCACTTTTTAGAATAAATTAGAAGAAGAAACTTTATTTATATGGCACTTTTCAAGACAGGATTACAGATTCCTCCACATACATTAAAACAGAAATTACATAGTGCAATTTTTTTTTAAAACAACTTTTCTCTTATCTTTGCTTTGTTTGGGGTTAAAATAATGGGTAATTTTCCACCTTTATGCTTCAAATAGTTGCATAAATGGAATTATTTGAGAAGTTTAGTGGGGAAATGTCTCTTTGGTAGCTCTACTGACGACTCAAATCTAATATTTGAGAAGAACCTAACAAGACACTTTTTTAATATAAGGCATCACATGTCAAAGAGGTTAGAAACCACAGTTTAATATTTCACCTTTAATATTTATTCTATGTTGAAAATGTATAACATTTTGCTAATTAGAATCTAATAAAGTTCAGCTGAAGTGATCTCAGAACCCATCAGCTATTATCTGATGACAGCTTAGTCTTTGGGGGCAACAACTAATATTTTGGGGGTTCTGGTGTCGCCTGCAAACATCCACATAATGTAGATATACAGATAACCAAGCCAAGACTTTGCTCTTTCATGTGCCGCTCTTTGTCTGCAGTCCGGTGAGCAATTTGAGACACAGAAATGTAGAGAAAGACTCACTTGGGCTAATCTCTATAAACAGATATCTGCATATGACTGCAGATAAATTTTTAAGTCAAATAGTAAAAAACTAAATTGTCATCAGACTGTTCGAAGATTTGTATTCTGCTTCTTTTTCTCTCCACACAGACCTTTTACCTGCATGCAACCAAAGCCCACTCAAACACGACTGATCAATAAACAGTATGCTACCACAAACAAAAGTTGGTGCCGCAGATATTTGTTTATACAGATTACAGCTGAGGCTGACAGCAGTTAGTCCTGCAGGTATTTAGTCATAGGTATTGGACACTTTTGACCTGATAATACCGTGAGAGAAAAGTGGATTGCCAAAATTACTGCAATTAATCCTGAGCAGGTTGGTTAAATTTCATGGCGATACATCCAATAGTTGTTGAGATATTTCAGTTTGAATCATACAGTCCCCTTGCACAAGTACACATAACCTGTTAATTTATGCACCATGCATTAATGTTAAATTGGTGCAACAGTGTAAATTAATAGCAACACTGATGGAACTCTACACCTTGCTTTAGCTTTAAGTGTGTCTGGTTCATGTAACTTGTGTCAAATCTGACAGTCAAAAGAACCGACCAGTTAGGTCCAGTCTGAACAATCCAAACAGAAACATTTATCTCTGCGAGGTCCTTGAGCCGTTTATTACAACACAACCTCTGACTCACCTACAACAGCTGCAGCAGGTTTGAACTGGACGTTTATCTTCAGAGCAGGTTTATATAACCACTGAATTGCAGAAACATATTGATTTCTGAGTGTTTCTAGCCTGATTTGTGTGTGAATCAAACAATTGTGCGGTCAAGAGATTTATTTGACCAAAAAAAGGACCAATTATTTGATTGATCCATCTAAAGATCGAACTTGAGTTGAGGCATGAAAGTAACAAAACTAAACTGGATATGTGAATGTGTTCATTTGATAATATTGGGTGGACGAACAGGGAATAAAGCAAACTTTCAGTTAATACGTTTATTACCAAACATGCTGCACAACATGTGGAGTATATAGACTGACACTATCTCTGATTGGACTGCAGCCTCTTTTTACATGCCTACATTTGTTTGTACTCAATAACCGTTCTTACATAACTCCAGTGCATTCACTAAGAGAGTTCAGAACAAATTACTGTATGGTTTAAAGGTATAATACGCAGGATTTTGATCTATAGACTCACATTAAAGTCATCCCTCTCAAGCATCACTTATGACCCACTAGAAGTGTGTTGTGGTGTCTGTATGAATCCTAATGAATCCTAATGATTTTCATGATCCTGAGACTTTTCCTCTAGTGCCACCAAAAGGTCAAACATTTCACATATGCAGTGAAATATTGGCAACATTCATGATCCCCTCACTTTCCCCCTATTACAAGGTTCACATTTTTTGTTTTGTTTTTTATTGAATTTTCCATGAAATTTGGTTTAAAAATCATTCATGCTCTCCAGAGGATGAATTGTAATAGCTTTGATCCTCTGGCCTTCATGTAGCGGCACCATCAGGACAAAACTTAAGTTTGTTGAGTACCTTTATTTGCAAAACTAATGAAAATACCATTATTATTATTATTGTTATGCGTGTTCTTACAGTTCATTTTATATGTTCTTCTTCTTCTTTATTTATTCTATCTTGCTGCTTACTGTATCTCACGTTTTTATTGTTGTTTCTGCCTTGTAATAATGCAAATTTCCTCACTGTGGGACTAATAAACCATTATCTTATCTTATCTTATCTTATCTTATCTTATCTTATCTTACCTTATCTTATCTTATCTTATCTTATCTTATCAGCTGTACTTTGTGTTCTGTGGTAATTAGAAAATGTGATTTTGAAACATTTTGTTTACTCTTGGCATGTATAGAGACGTTATTTGCTCCGTGTTTTGTCTATTTATATGTGGCCTTTTAAGTTGCAGTACATTGAATTTTCAGGGCCACCGTACAAATGAACTGGATGAGAATTAACATTTTTGATGATTATCCATATTAGCCTGGCACATCCACAACAAATGTGGCATCTATACAACATGTACCTTCACAGAATATCTTGTTATATTAGTAAACACGTCATTCTTTAGAGGAACGTATGGAATGTTCTTGAGTTCACATACATGAGACAAAAGATCACATACATGTTTTGTCTTGTCCTTAATGGCCTGCTACAAAGTTACGATGATCCTCAAATCAATCTGTGCACTTTATCCTAAACATTATAGAAATATTGGCTAAATCATGCAGGCGCACAGTGTTCTTAAGTTTTGAGCTTCGTCTCTCCTCGGTTCGTTCACAACAGTTTTCTCTGCCCCCCTCAGTCTCACATACCACTGGTTGCCTGGACTCTATTTGTCTGTTGTCTTAATTTTGGCTGGATTACTGGACTCATCGCCATGGTGATATGGACTGAGAGAGAGCTCCTATCTCGAGAGCTGAGAGTAGAAATAATAAAGTGAGATTTTCTACTTTTCTATGTATTATTGGCTTCTAAGGGTTCATATATTGGATATATTGTTGTGGTAATATCTTTTTGTAGAGGTGCATGAGGTCGCGGGTGAGATACCAGAATAGTGAAACATACTGAGTGATGATTTAACTTACATGGTGATGATGTTGCCCTTTTTTTAAATTGTGTTTTCATGTAAACCTTTGCTGCACAACAAATTTCCCTGAGGGGACAATAAAGATAACCTTGACACTTTGATCTTGACCATAGTGTACAAACAAGCAACCCAAAGAACTTCACAGAGCAAAATTAAAACAGCACAGGCAAAAACATTAAAAAAAAAATAGAACAACAATTGACAGAATTTTGCAAGACCTAAAAATTAAAAAAAGTCAACAAAATGGTTAAACAGAAGGAATAAAAAAAGGTTTGAAAACCAATGATTAACGTATTATGATTATATATATATACATATATGATTAAGTTAAGGCAACAAATTACAAGGCACCTTAATTAAAAGCCAGGCTAAAAAAAAAAAAAGGAATTAAATACAAATTGCAATAACTTGTTGAGAATTACATTGAAACATTTTGACTTTACTCTCAAAATGTGTAAAACAAAAATGTTTCCCTTGCGTGGCCCTCATTGTCTACCTTACTTAAGGTACAATTAAATAGTACCTCATTCCACTGCATTGTGTAACTGGGCTGAACTTGACCTGACTTGACTCGCTTGGAGACGTTCTTTTTTGGTTTTCCACTGACAAAAGTTATGGATACCTGGTACTTTTTTTTAGTATCACCCTGGTTGAGATTCCAAACATGTTGAGCCAATAAAATGTGGAGTGAAAACACTGCAGACCACTGATTGGTCAGAGAGAATTCACCCCGTCCTATTCAGCCCCTTCTGACAACAATGACAGTTGAGCAAGCTTGGTACATCAGTCAGCTTTCTCCATTTCTTGTTGGTTGTTTTTCTTGTATTTACATATGCTACGTGCTGGGCTTGTCCATGTTGAAAAGAAAACCAAATTGGTTAAAAGATGTTGATGTAGGATCTGTAAAAGCAGGGCCCTGACCAAAATGGGGCCCTTAGTGAAAATTTTTTTTTTTTTCTAGAATCATCACTTGCACAACACGTATCAACCAGAGTTGTCTAGTCATCTTCATTCTGATGTAGGATTTTCCAAACTGTCCTCTTTTTGTTTGTCATCAGTCTTCAGTCTCGCTACCTTCAGTCTTTTCTGAACGCCTTTCTTTGCTGTGACAAACAGCCACATACTGAGAATCAAGCGCACCATTCTTTCAATATCCACCATTGTTCCTGTGTGGAGTCAAGTGAAGCCCAGCCGTACCATGCAGTGCAAATGAGCCTTTTGATTCATGTGCTTTTATTAATTAAGAGGTTTGTTGTTTTAAATCTTAAATACTGCTGCTGATCCAATAACAAGAACAGTCTTCATGTCACCTTTTAACTTGTGCAAATTTTGCACCATGATGGCATCTGCATCAATGTAGGACTTTTACTTGTAACAAGGATCTTTCCACCAAAAAGTAAAGACACATATTTTCTAATGTCCCTGCTACATACAATACTAACCACAAACTCTCCTGTCATTTCAGGTCCTGCCAGTCCTGTCTGCCCTGCAGAAACTTTTAACACTACTCCCCATCTTTGTGATTAAATGCGACCTTTTACCAGTGGTCCCTGTGTCTGAGTCGTGCATCTGGTTTCAAACCAGTTTTTCCACTGAACAGTTGTATAGTTTTATCTCTTAGAGCAGGATGAATTATACTTTTATCATCTGTATGATCAGCACATACTCATGTTATTGACTCGTGTTATTCTTACAGGTGTCCAGCCAATTTATATCAGTGAAGGTAAGTTGAACGACAGAAACACCTCTCTGTATAACAGCCCCACAAAATGCAGCTTCTAAAATGATGATAGGTAGATATGTGAACTGTCCACTGTCACGTGCTTCCTTAAGTTTAGGCCACAGCTGCATTCGTTTCTGTCTCACATTGTCTGCGAAATTGTCATAGATGGAGATCTTGGTGACTTTAATTTTTTTCCCCACTTTTCAGAATGTTTTCTTTGTCTTTGTGTCTGCGCAGTTTCATCACTATTAACCCACCATTTACCCTTTCGATGTACATATTCAGCTGCAGTTGATTTGGGGTCAAGCTCCATTTTGCCAGCCAGGCTGACTCACTAGATACTATCATTTTCCAGAGTTTGTCAAAAGATGGCATGGATGGATGCAAACTCACTTTGAATGCTCTTGAGATTAGTGGCATGTTCAGACAGTCTTTTGTGAAGATCATCTGCAGGTACATCCTTCTGTGAAAACTGCAAACTGATCTTAATGTCCTGTACACGTTTGATGATACTGTTCATCCTTTGGTTGGTAGAGTCCACAAATAATTGAACAAAGGTTATGAAGTTTCCTTCCTGTTGCTCAAGTCTTTAAAAAAGGATTTCTGCTGATCAAGCAGCTCATTGGTCACAGACAGTGGTTGGCTTTTTTTTTTTTTTTTTTTTTTTTTTTTTTTTTTT
>JAJHUR010083300.1:0-13804 GCA_027495735.1 Lutjanus campechanus | reverse complement strand
TATGAGCCTATACATTGTTAAAAGTCTTCATTCTGTATGATAAAACCTTAACAGATACTTTTTTAGCCTTTGTAAGTCAAATGCTGATACTGCTTCCTGATGCCAAAAATGAAACATATGTCCTAATTAGATGTATCGATACACTGGTGCTGCATCAATTTGTTTCAGATTCATGTTCAGCTTTTTACACGAATCTAACACGTTAAAGAATGAATCTCTGCACCCAAATAAATATTCTTTTGAAGTCACATTCTTTGCTTGTTCTCTCCTACATTATATTATGATTTGTCCAATAAAATATAAAATGGTCTCTTTTAATGGTTGATGATGTCACGTTTCATCATGATCAAATACAGCTGTGTTCACGTCTTCACTTCACAGCTGCATAGTTCATTAAAATACGATGAAAATCACACTTAGTGAAATCAAATCAAATCAAATTTTATTTATATAGCGCCAATTCACAACAAAGTTGTCTCAAGACACTTTACATATAGAGTAGGTCTCGACCACACTCTATAATCATATTTACATCTGACAATTGAAACAAATATGTGAATCACAGAAGCTGCAGTTTTATGATAAATGAAAACTGTGACAAACATCATTATAATGACGTCCTGTAGAGCTGCAGAGACGTCCTGACCTGCAAATCTTCTTCTCCACATGGAAGAAAACAACAAATGTCACATCATCATGATTTTAATCGTTTTCATATCACAACTGCAACATCTGTCAAAATAATCACAAGATGATTTTTATTTTACCATTTGGTGCAGTCCTTCTTCACTTTGACCTGAAGACCATCTGTGGTTGAAACATTATATCAGTCATGTCCACATGAAATAAAAACAGTTTGTCTTTTTTTTCTGATCATAATTTCTGTTTCTCTTCATCAGGCTCCACATGAGCACGAAGAGTTAAATACTCACTGTTAGCTGGAATATTTACACGAGGCAGGAAGCTGAAGAAGTCGTCATTTTGAAGCATGATATATTCTTAGACTTACTGTATCAGCATTAACACAAGAGACCAGTCAATCTATAAGTTATATTCAGTTTGTAGGATCATGTGACAAATTCTCTAATATACAAAATATAAAATCAGACCTACACTGACTGGTTAGACTGGTTTCATGTTTCTAAACTTGGATATTAAAATTAAAATGCAGTTCAACTTGAACTTTTTCTTTCAAAGCTTCATTAAAGTTGAATCTTCAAAAAGCTTAAAGGACACAAAACAGCCAAATGTCCCTGAAGCCTTTAAAGGTCCAGTTAGTCAGATTTAGGAGGATTTACTGTCAGAAATGGAAGATAATATTATTCATCAGTATGTTTTCATTTGTGTTTAATCACCTGAAAATAAGACTTGTTGTGTTTTTGGTACCTTAGAATGAGAATGAGAATCTACAGAGGGAGCAGCTCCTCTTCCACGGAGGCCGCCATGTTTCTACAGTAGCCCAGAACGGACAAACCAAACGCAGACGAGGTGAGATGCCACTAAATCCTACAGACTGATCCTTTAAAAAGCCAGCAGACAGAATCAGAATGTCATTTCTTAGATATTACAGTGAAGAATGATGAGAAATAACACAGAGCCTTCAGGAAGTTTTCACACTGATTCTTTAAGTCAGTGCTCACACAGTAAATTCAACACATTTATGATCTAAAACATGTTTGAATTCATATGAAATTCTCTGTTTGTTTCCTTGTTGAGCTGCAGTGGAGGGACAGAAACACAAAGAGGAACATTTCTTCTAAAACAGACTGTAAAACTTTGTAGATCATCACTTGATTTGTGTAACTCAGATTGTTGATGTCTCATATTTCTGCTCTCATGTCACACTGACGTGTCTGGATTTGTATTTGAAGGTATGAGGACGTGACGGCTGTCAGTCAGATGAATACAGACACCAGCAGCGTCTGTCAGTGTCTGCAGACGAAGGTCCAACATCTCTTTGACCTCATCTGGACTTGAACAGGTGAGAATCCTGACAGGTAACAAGACTCACCTTTGATGAAGAAACTCTGCTGTCAGTCGTTATATTTTCAGGTTACATATACTTATGAGAGCAGTGATTCATTCTTTAACTCTGTGATTTACTGTTTGTAGATGTGACTTTTGGCCAAAAAATATTATTTAATTTGTTTTATTATTATATTTTGACTGAAACTTGGTCTGCTGTGTATTACATTTTTATTACATTAAATCTTATAACATTAAAATAAAAAGGAACAGGCGAAAGCAAGCTGATAAACAGTTAAAGCACAGAAATAGCATTTAAAGACAATAAAAACAAAAGCAAAATCAAACAAATATATAAACAGTGACTACAGAGTTTATGAATCTACTTCACTGGAAAGCTGCAGGAGACAGTAATGTTTTGAGTCCTGATTTAAAGATGCAACCACTTCAAATTTCCCTGCCCTTCTTAAAGTGATACTACACTTTCCATGATAACTAACTCAGTATGTACTCACCTCTGTGATTATGTGATGATAAGTAAAGATCTTCAGTTCATAAAACAATCCTGGAGTTTTAGGAGGAACAGGGTAGCAGCCTCATCCAGTACAATGGCAGTGAATGGTGACCACGGATAAAACGTTAAAAATAGCACACAAAACTAACACAAAATGTCTCCATCCTGCTTGTGTGGTGTAATCCAAGTGTCCGCGAGCCGCGACACTAAAAAATAACCGCAAAAGACGCCATTTACACCATGTTTTTAGCAGAAATATCAGCTGTTGCAGGTAGCCGGTAAGATATAAACATAGCGTCGATCTTGCGAGACTTTGTATATATCTTAATGGCCGCACGTGCCGAAGTCTCGCGAGATCGACGCCATGTTTATATCTTACCGGCTACCTGCAGCCTGCAGGACAACATCTCTGAGCACCCAGACCCCTCAGATCATCTGAAACAGGTTTACTCAGTGTTCCCAGGATCAAAACCAAACAAGGTGAAGCAGCCTTTAGTTTCTCTGCTCCCCACCTGTGGAACAAACTTCCAGAATATCTGAGGTCAGCTGAAACTGTCAGCTCATTTAAATCAGGGCTAAAAACACTACTGTTTACTGCAGCCTACCAGTGAAGTAGATTTGTGATTTATTGTTAGAATAATCTGTGTTTTTATATTTGTCTGCTGTTGCTTTATGTTTACTTTCTAAATGCATTTCTGTAATGTTTTTAACTAATTATTGTCTTGCTTTTAGTCTTTGTTTTTAATGATCTGCAATTTTTGTTTTATTTTAATGTATTTCTAAGTTCTTGTAAAGTACCTTGAATTGCCTTGTGTGTGAATGGTGCTATACAAATAAAATTGCCTTGCCGTGCCTTGCCTTCATCTGTCAGGTGTTTGCTCAATCAAACGTGACCAAACTGAATCTCTGAGTGACTTCAAAACAGTTCAGTTATTGATGAAAAGAGTTTGTTTGTCTGTTTGCAGCAGAGAAACCTGTGGAGGATTCAACTGAACCTCAGATGGAAGCAGGAAGGTCAACATTCACTGCCCAGAGTGGTGGTGTCAACATGGCTCCTCAGCTTACTGATGTTAATGCTGGAAGAGACGTCAATCTAACGGTCAACATCAACACACCTGGTAAACAGATACCTTTTGAATTTCTCTGCATTTCTTTATATTTCAAACAATTTATTAAGAGTGAAGTCCAGTATGCACAATCCATTAATTGATTTACAGATATAAAGATTACTGATGCATAAATACAGATATAATATAGGTCATCAGCAATAGATATACGTAACTTACACGGACATCAATCTCTTTACAAAACTAACAAAAGAAAAGCAGCATTGTGAAAAAATAGAGAAGAAAAAAAATTAGTTAAACATAAATAAAATAACAATATAAATACATAGAAAAAAAAATCTAAAAAGAAAAAGAATAAGTAAATAAATAAAATTCCCACACCCACCCACTCCCTACCGCACCCCTCAGAGGATCTACTTTATAGTGATAGCACAAAAAAAAAAACTGTATAAACTGTTAACAGTATAAACAGAGTTAAGCTCTGCTTGGTGACCTCTCAAGATAGTGAATAAAAGGTTGCCAAATAGCGTCAAATAAATTCATCTGATCATTCCTAATATATCTGATCCTTTCCAGCTCGGAGGTATTGACAAGATCATTGAGCCACATTTTGACATTGGGACATTCTTTACCCTTCCATAGCATCAACAGACATTTCTTAGCAGACATAAGACAATAATTAATAAATTGTCTATGGGCCAATGTGAGATTATTTAATCTCTCTGAAGTATTGAAAATAATAGCTTGCGCCTCTGGCTCAATTCTTGAGTCAAGGATATCTGAGATTATATCAAAAATGTTGTTCCAATACATATTAATCTTAGGACACATTAGGTAAGAATGTACAAGAGTGGCATCATTAGATTGACACTTATCGCATAGAGAGGAAACACAGGGGAACCATTTATTGATCTTAGATTTGGAAATGTATAATCTATGTAATATTTTAAATTGCATTAGACAATGCCTGACATTGATAGAACATTGATTAATTTGTTTTAAACTCTGGTTCCGTTGTTGCTCTGTAATCTGGATATTTAAATCTTTTTCCCATTTCTCTCTAAAGCGAGATGTGTCCACCTTTTCATCCTGCAACAGCATATATAGTGTTGATATCAGACGGGGAGTACATGGTGATTTTGTGACAACTGATCTAAGGGTAGAGTCATTTATAGTGTCATAGGATGGTATATACTTCTGAGCATAATCTCTAATCTGAAGATATCTGAAAAAATTGGATCCAGGTAATTTAAATTTATCAACCAGTTGTTGAAATGAGGCAAAATTCCTATCGATATACAGATCTAGTAATGTCTGGATTCCACACTTTTGCCAATTTTTAAAGGCGACATCCAGAGTGGATGGTGCAAATGAAGGATTCCCATAAATTGGCATCAAAGGAGCCAGAGAGCTGAGGTTAAAATGTTTATTTAATTGCTTCCAAATGCAAATAGATGCAGATATTATTTCGTTACCCTGATATTTTGATTTGGGAAGTCTGGAAGGTGATAAAAGAATGGCCCCTGGATTATATGGTGAACTGCATTTCTTAAATGTATATTATTACCAAGCTGTAGTGAAGAACAGTGGTAGAACTTGAAAGTGTCCCAGCCTGCTGTGAGAACACACAGAACCATATAATGTGTTCCAGTCTAATGTTACTGTATTTGATGAT
This sequence comes from Lutjanus campechanus, assembly GCA_027495735.1. Classification (NCBI taxonomy): domain Eukaryota; kingdom Metazoa; phylum Chordata; class Actinopteri; order Lutjaniformes; family Lutjanidae; genus Lutjanus; species Lutjanus campechanus. The sequence goes on along the minus strand of JAJHUR010083300.1, from coordinate 8,583 downwards.
GATGTCTGTTCTCTGCTCACAGCTCGACTGTGTGTCTTCAGTTAGCAGCCTGTTAGTCTGCTCTCTGTCATCACTTCATACTGTGTTTTAATTCAGCCAAATGCAAACTTCACTTGTTCTAATTTATATTCAGTTTTTGTGATGTCAGACTACAAAATGAGCATAAAACAGAGATTTAGTCACAGCTCATATGTTCACCAGCAGTGGAACATAGATCTGGCAATCATCGGCATAAAAATGAAATGAAATGCTGTGTTTCCTAAAAACAGAACCAAGGGGGAGTAGATAAAGAGCAAATAAAAGAGGACAGAGGATGGAGCCCTCGGGGACCCCATGTGGAAGAGGAGCTTTCGAAGATGTAAAGTTGTCCATTTTTACACAGAGATTTCTGTCAGTTAGGTAGGACTGAAACCAGTCGAGGGCGATACCCTTAATGCCCACACAGTGCTCGAGGCAAGAAATTAAAATGCTGTGGTCGACAGTGTCAAATGCAGCAGACAAATCTAAAAGCACCAGGACGACAAATTTTCCAGAGTCCGTTGACAAAAGTACATCAATTGACACCTTCAAGAGTGCTGATTCTGTACTATGGAGAGCCTTGAACCCAGACTGGAACAGCTCAGTAATACCATTTTCTTCTAAGAATTGTGACAACTGGTTGTGGACAACCTTCTCTAAGATTTTGGATATAAAGGGAAGATTTGAGATGGGCCTGAAGTTTGAACAGAGGGAGGAGTCAAGGCCGTTTTTTTTAAAGTAGGGGTCGTACTACTGCAAATCCAATGGTACTGTACCAGAGGAGAGACTACTATTCACAATCTCAAGGACACTTGGTCCAATAGTAGCCAGAACCTCTTTAAACAGGCGAGGGGGGATGGCATCTGCAGGGGAACCAGAGGGCTTCATATGATTAACTGTGTCCTTTAAAATGGAGAGGGACACCAGCTCAAACTGAGCAAATACAGATGTGCAGAGAAAATGAATCGAGGGGTCATAAGAAGGCTGAGAGATACAGGCTCTAGCTGACACAATTTTATCAGTGAAAAAGTGGAGAAATCGCTCACAGATTTCTGTGGAGGAATCAAAACCAATAGACTTGGGAACCTCAAGGACGGTATTTATGGTTTTAAACAGAGCACGAGGGTTGTTACAGTTTGAAGCAGTTACTCCCGAAAAGTATTTATTCTTCTCGGCTTTTACTGTCTTCTGGTAGCACAGCAGACTCTCTTTAAGGATACCATAAGAAACATGTAATCTGTCCTTTTTCCACCTGCGCTCCGCCCTCCTGCACACTCACCTGGCAGCACGAGTGATGTCATTCAACCAGGGCTCAGGTGTAGGTTTGGTGCGCCGACTCTTCAAAGGAGCGATCATGTCCAGTGTTTGTGCACAAAGAGAGTGAAAGCTTGATGCCAGCTCCTCAGTATTCAAACACATGGAGGCTTTAGAATTAACCTAGCAGAAATCAATAAAAGAAGAGGAGAACAGAGCTGGAGAGGAGGAGTTAAGCATGCGACAGCGTGCCGCATTAAACGTTATTTCTGTTTAATTGTGTACGTGTTTCAAATGTAACGTATGAAATGTATTTGATTATTATGCATTTCTCAAGAGATGTTGTGTGTTTCTGTTTCAGTTCAGCCTCCTGACAGGACAGACGACACTAATGCGGTTCCTCCCAGAACTGAAGGTAATGTGCTGCTTAAAAATATGGACTAAGAGTTCCCACATTCAAATCCACAAATATTCAGGTTCAAGACAAAAATATCACTGCTGGGTACAAAGCCTTGAAGCTAATATTTTAATTCTCTTTTATGACATTCTCTTTAAAGGCAGCGTTTACCATAAGCCCCGCCCCTTTTGGGTCTGTGCTCCAACAGTTAGACAAGTTTGGAACCTGATGGAACCTTCGACAACTTTCTCCTCGTTTCCTGTACTTATGCTATGTGCAAGATTCTTCAATGTTGAGAAGAAAACCACATTCTGAAGATGATTCAAAGATATTGCTAAATAACCATCATGCAGTCACATCAGGGACAGGCAGTTATTTTCATCAGGGGGTATAAGACTACCTGATATAAATGTGATATAAGGTCCTAATGATTGAATATTCAAAAGCTAATAGCTAACAGCTGGCAAACACAGTAGTGCACTTCTACTGTTGGTCGCCGTCTCTAAATTGCCATGTGATGAATTATGGGTTAATTATTTTGTTGGCATACCTGTCAGATACAGGTTACAACAATTAGTAGCAGCAACAGCAGAAGTGAACAACATGAATGTACAGAATTGGTTGAATTCATTTGTATCATAATTTATTACACAGTTAGATACAGTCTTGACCATTGATCACAGCACCGACCCCTCTCAGAATATAGGCCCCATAATGATTTAATGAGAGGCAAAATTAAATTGACCAATATATATATTTTTTCATTTTCAATATTTCTGAGTGCTCATGATGGTGATGAAGGCCACAGGGAACCTTTCAGTGGGACAGATCTGACAGTGGTTAACTTTTTGTTAGCAAAACTGATGCAAAATTGGTGTAGATTAGTTAGCTTGTTACCAAGTGTTTTGCTAAAATTATCTAAGATTAAGATTAAGATGTGACAGTATACAGAATGTCACTTTTACAGGTCCCTGAACAACAACTTTTAACCATCTCCAAAGTTCAGTTTTCTTTTCAACAGAGATGAGCTGAGCAAGTACAGGAAACAGGAAAGGAGAAAGTTGACCAATGGTCCATAAAGGGTCAGTTCTATTTTATTCTCTGTGACATCTGTCAGGATATTTTACTTGCTAACTAGACATCTGTCATTATTCTCACTATTTGTCATGAAACAACCACCAAAACAGGCCAATAGTCCTGATGGTGGCGCTACAGCAAGCCTCTAAAGTTCAAAACTTTGAAAAATCATAACAAATCAACCATATGTGCCACAGCCTTGGAACTTTCAATTTGAAATCTCCTCCTACAATTTTTGCTCAATTGACACCAAACTTGCTACAGAGCATCTTCAGACTGTCCTTCACAAACGATCCACACAGATTTTTGATTTATGGAAAATTGAGCCTACAGTGCATCAAAATGTGTGACTGTAAACTGTATTGTAAACATATACTTGCAAATTCTTGCTAAATACATTTTCAATGTTCATGAAAAAAATGACAAAATTTTGGAGTCAAGTTTGCCAAATATCAGAATTTTATCTCAAAAACTGAATTTTTTACAGCATTTTGAATTTCCCTCTCATGAGAACAATTGGAGTAATGCAAAAATTCTCTTTGTTTCTGCTATTAAAACATATGAGAGTCTCTGTCATCTGCTCATCTCGTACCTCACATGATGAAAAATGATTACCTGAATCTTGATAGCCTCGCAGAATATCTATGCATCTTGTTGGTGTATTGATTTAAAAGGAACAGGGTTTATTTATTAATTTGTCCATTTTGAAGTTCTGTTCGGTTCATTTACAAATTCTGCTCATATTCAATGGACCAGTGATCCATCCAAGTAAATCTGGATGTGAGCCAATACAAGATACCCTTAAGTCTGGACCTGGTGTGGTTTGGGTTTGGACAGGACAAGAAAATAAATAACATTCATGTAATTGATTTTATTCATCTTCCAGGAAACATCCAAAGGTGCCAATCTGATCTCAAATCTTTCCTTGAAAATGAAACAAAGAATCTGATTCAAGGAACAAAAGATGGATCACCGACTCCTTTAAACAAGATCTATACCGAGCTTTACATCACAGAGGGAGGCAGTGGGGACGTTAATGGTGAACACGAAGTGACTGAATTAGAACGCAGAAGGTGTTGGAGTGAAGAGACAAAAATTGATCTCAATAACATTTTTAAACCTTTATCAAACGAAGAAAACCCTCCTCAGAGAGTTCTGACCAAAGGAATCGCTGGCATCGGGAAGACTGTCGCTGTGCAGAAATTCACTCAGGACTGGGCGGTAGGAGGAGCCAACCAAACTATTCAGTTCATATTCCCATTCACATTCAGGGACTTGAACTTAATAAAAGACAAGTCTTGGACTCTTGAGGAGTTAATAGGTTACTATTTTGAAGAAGTGAAGGATTTAAAAACCTCAGACTACAACAGTTCAAGTGTTCTGTTCATTTTCGATGGGCTGGATGAAAGCAGATTGCCTCTAGACTTTAAGAGAAATGAGATGTGTCGCAGCGTTACAACAACTACAACACTAGACGTACTTCTGACAAATTTAATCTCAGGGAAACTGCTGCATAAAGCCTTGGTCTGGATCACAAGCAGACCAGCCGCAGCCACTAAGATTCCCTCTGAGTTCATCAACAGGGTGACTGAGGTACGAGGGTTTAATGATGCGCAGAAGCAGGAGTACTTCCACAAGAAAATTACTGACAAGGATGTGGCTCAGAAGATCTTCGATCATCTTCAGTCAAAACCATTAAGAAGTCTGTACATCATGTGCCACATCCCGGTCTTCTGCTGGATTTCAGCCACGTCTCTCCAGAGTCTCCTGACAGAAACTCACAAAGGTGAGTTGCCCAGGACTGTGACTGAGATGTACACCCACTTCCTGATCATCCAGACAAGACGGAAACACGAGAAAGATTATCTGGAAGGTGAAACAGACAAAGCACTGATCATGAAATTGGGAAAGCTGGCATTCGATCAGCTACAGAAAGGCCACATAATCTTCTACGAAGATGACTTGAAAAGTTATCAGATTGATGTGAAACAAGCAGCAGTTTATTCAGGAGTTTGTACGCAGATCATTAAAAAAGTTCATGGTCTTCACAAACAAGAGAGTTACTGTTTCATACATTTAAGTGTTCAGGAGTTTCTTGCTGCGCTGTATGTCTTAGAGACCTTTATAGACAGCGGAGAAAATCTGCTTCCCAGCCAGACGGGGGTGAAGGTGGCATCAGAGAAAGGAGAACTTCCCATCATTCTCCTTCACAAGAGTGCGGTGGATATGGCTTTGAGCAGCAATGATGGACATTGGGACTTGTTCCTGCGCTTCCTTCTCGGTCTGTCACAGGATAAAAATCAGAAGCTGTTTCAGGAAGGATTTGGATTTAAAGGAAGACGTCAACAGAGCAAACAGGTGACAATCACTTACATCCACGAGAAGATCAAGAAACTGTCCTACACTGACAAGAGCATCAATCTGTTCCACTGTTTAAATGAGTTAGATGACCAGTCTCTGGTAGAGCAAGTCCAGATGATGTTAGAGGACGGAGATGTTAGTAAAATCTCACCTGCACACTGGTCAGCTCTGGCCTTTCTGCTGCTTGTTTCCAAAGATGAGCTGGATGTTTTTGACCTGAAGAAATACCACAGATCAGACGGAGTCCTGGAGAGGCTGCTGCCTGTGTTCAAAGTGTCAAAGAGAGCTCTGTAAGTATTTAAGCTGCTCTGAAGATCTCAGGTTGTGTTTAAGTCATGTTAAAATGTTAACAATTATTTTGTTTTTCACTTTAGGCTAAGTGACTGTAACCTCACTGACAGAAGCTGCAGGTATATTTCATCAGTTCTCAGCATGGAGTCTTCTGGTCTGGTGGAGTTGGACCTGAGCAAAAACAAACTGCTGGACTCTGGACTCTCTGGACTCAACCTGCTCTCTGATGGTCTAAAAAGTCCCAACTGTAAACTCCAGAAAATCAGGTCAGAATATCCTTAACTTTCACCTAGAAGGAACCCAAACCACAATCTTTCCCTAAAGCTTTATGTTTGCGTAAACCAAACCAAACTACATTTTAAAGAGGTTTTCTGGCAGAAAGGTCCCATACAGACCTTGTGCATCTGAGATTGCGACAGGCGACAAAGCTGCCTTGGTACTGGTAACAACCTGGAATGAGAATGTGGCATATCTTGCGAGAACGTGCAAAGTTTTCATATTTAAACAATTTTGAAAACAGATCTGATGTTTCCTCAAAATCCATGTGTTCTCGGTCTTCCTCAGAGTCATATATACAGAGATCAAATCCAGGGTGTAATGTTCAGACAAATTATGCCATGTGGTCTATAAACCATAACACTCTTTTTATTTCTTTTTGTATAGTTTGGAAGAATGTGGCGTTGCTCTAAAAGGATGTCAAACTTTGGCCATTTGGCTGGTTTCAAACCCCTCCCACCTGAGAGAGCTGGACCTCAGCAAGAATAAATTTCAAGATGAAGGACTGAAACTACTTTCAGAAGTTCTCAACAGATGTTCTTTGGAAACACTGAGGTAAAATGTTCATGATTTATCTGTTCTTAGAGTAGTGGAGCTAAAGCACAAAGTTTGTCCTGAAGGCATCACTCGAGGAAAGATCACGTGGTCATTACAAAGACTCAAGGGTTCATCACAAAGGAAGAGACATCAGGATTTTTCACAACAGTTTTCTTGTGTAAATGGAGTTCAGATCCAGGTGTCTGTCCTGTCTGCAGGTTACGTGAGTGTGGCATCACGGGGGCCACAGCTCTCAGCTTCAACCCATCTCACCTGAAAAACCTGGATCTGAGCAGGAACAGTCTTGGAGCGCAAGCAGTCACTCAACTCTGTGACTTTCTGAAGCATCCTGACTGCAAGCCAGAGAGATTATGGTAAGCTTTGGTAAAGATGAGACTCAAACCAGTCTGTTCACTAAAACGCACTAAATATACAAACACTATATTCAGCTGAATACAGTATCAAGACAAGGTACTTAATGTTCAAACTGCTTAAGTGGACATTTAATCAAATTTTGATTAAACTTCTCATGATCATAAAAACATTATAATCGAAGAAAAACGATTAATGTGCCGCACGGCGTGCATGCAAATTCCCGAGCTGTAAAAGCTCATTGAATGCACCACTCTAAAGTGCAGGTGCTGCAAACTAGGAGCGACTGAGGAAAAAATGGCAGAATGGCAGCCTTTAGTTGATAAGAAAGTTGGGATATCGTCAGGCATGCATGTGATCCGCGGACTGAGTGCAGCACATCTCTGCGAAGAGCAACTGATTTAAAAGCCGTCACTAGTCGGGGCTGCAGCACTTTCACCAAAGATACTCTATATACACAAGATACCCCACGAGAGGCTGTTCCAACCAAAAAATGGCATACACTTCCTGTCTCCTAAATGGGCGTGGCCACCCTTACTCTGCCCCCAGGATCCGACCTCGTTAGCAGCCTATTGCTGCACAAAGTTTAGGCATGTTAACATTTACGCTCTGCTCGTTCTTATACTTTTTGTTGTCAAAACTACTACAAAGGTACTCTATACCGTCTTTGACTACAGAATGACACTACAGTACAGTACAGTATTTGCGCCTTATTTTGGCGCTGATTTTTATCTGCTACCTCAGTACTGTATATCATCACGGTACCACAGGATCAGTAAAATAATGCTTATTTTCCACAACAACAGTTTGACAAGAATGGCAATAAGACACACGTTTTAGGTCAGTTTTACACGCCAGTTTACACAATTGGAAAATGTCAGATCGAGTGGACAACTCTGCTTTATCATGTTCAGGACTACCAGGGGCAGGGATGAGCTGGCCCAACTCTCGCGAGAGTGTGCTGTTCAGACAGAGGCAGGTCTTGAACAAAGTTAATTTTCTCCTGATGTGTCTCCATTTTACAGTCGAAATGTTCAGAAGAGATGTGGCTTGTGAAAAATGAGTCCAAAATTTACTTCTGTGACTGTGGAGCGAAAGAATCAATCATAATCTGTGTTCACGTTCAATTTTCCCATTGGAGTCAATACAACCAAAGCTGCCGCTAGTCTCCTAAAAAGGCGTGGCCGTGCAGAAGCCCACGTGACATGTATACAGGAAGCTGACTCGTCATGGGGGGTCTTGGTTTCTTAACTGTCTTTGCTTTCACTGCATACTGACAGCAGCACCTCCCCCCCAGCGTGCACGCCCCGATCACCTAGGTAACCCCGGATGTTTATACCAGCAAAGTTGTACAGATGACAGCTAGTAAAACCATCACAGTTTGGCAGTGTTTTAATCTAGACAATGGAAATAATGTTGAATGTAGACTGTAACATAATAAGCTGCTCTCAACTGGAGCAACATGTGACCACATTAAGCACTGACACGAACATAAACCTACAAATGGGGCTGCTGCTGCTAACACTGCTAACGTTAGCCACACGAGTACATGTGTAGCAGGCTGGCAGCTAACGTCAGCTCTGGATTGTTTGCCTGCAGACTCCGTGATCCTCTTCGGTCTGAAAAGCTGAAGCAAGTACAAGTACAAGTACCATTTGGTGATTGTTGACTGTGATTAGCAGCTTCAAATGACTTGCACAGTATTTTTTTTTCAGTGTTTAACACTGTCACAACACTGTATACCCTGGTAAAATGTTGAGAGGGTATAAAGGTATGAAAAATGAATAACATCCAAGTCCACTAGGTGATTTACAAAGTGGAACATGTAGCAGCTAAACAGATTTTTCGGTTACATGCCGTCATTCCGACATTTTGCCATTCCAACATACTGCCATTTCGACATATCACCATTTAGACATATCACCATTTAGACATACCGCTATTCCGACACGAAAACGTCCCACCATTCCGACAAGGCTTTCCATGTAAGGAAATGTGCG
>JAJHUR010083298.1:0-12566 GCA_027495735.1 Lutjanus campechanus | reverse complement strand
GCCTCACTGATTTGCTCTGGGATTATTTTTCACATGTTTTTGTCATTCTAACTTGCTCATTTTTAAAATTTATTCTAATGTAACTTGCAGATAAAATGCAACTATTGCACATTTACAAAGTCAAAATAATGAAATACTATTTAACTGCTATCATAAGTATGAATATACGCCTGTGCCTTCACCGAACATGATATATGAGGCAGGTTCCACCTCATTCCAGCACCTCGACAACATCCAGCCTGTGACGTCTGTCTGAATCAAAATTAGAAAACGTTTGGGAGTAGACGACCAGACTGCACAAACACTACAATTGGTGGTCAGGCTGTGGGCTTTGGGCTGAGCTGCTCATTCATAAAAAATTCCCCCTTCAGTAACAGCATGAGTCAAAGTCCTGACAGCTAGAGGTACATTTTCAAAACTATAATTATATACAAGTAATAAATCTGCTCTCAGCTGTCCTGCACAGAAAGTTTATGGATGTCAGTCATAGTTGAAAGAATTTTCATGATGACATTCACACTGTTTCCTTCCTCTTCTTCCGCTAATAACTCCAAACGTCTGCAATAAATTCCAGGTCACCTTGGTCATTATATTAAGAGGATATGATGGAATTCACCGTTATTAAATTCTTCATCTGATTTGGTCGAGCTTAAGCACAAACAGATGCAGTGTTGAAGCAGTGCGGAGGGCGTCTGCATGCTAAGAGACTTGGAGTGGTCTTTCGCTAATTAGCCAAACAGAATGACCGCAGAAGCCGCTGAATGAGATCCTTTCATGAAACTGCTGAGCGGACTACACGGCTCTTTCACCGCTGATGCTGTGACGGGATGGAAAAACCTCATGTGTTCACACTTAGAGAGAAATCTGCTGAAAGTGGAGCACGCTGCTATGTGTATTTCACTGCTTGTTAGAGATTATTGTGACAAAATTAGACATTACTTTCTGCCATCTGCTGTATTAGAATCAGTCAGTATTATTTTTATAACTAGATGTTCTGATTTTTATCTAAGTCATAAAATCTTTTCTGAATGATAAACCCTCCATGTCAGCACTCGTGCTCGTGTGACAATAGAGATGACACTGTGTCAAGGCTACGTGATGATCCTGGTTCTACCGGCCTTTCAGATGTTCACAGGAGAGCAGAGAAAGAACACAGAAGTCTGTCATAGAGGCAGACAAGTAGGCATATACTGCAGCCGATTTGTTTTTACGTTGACAGCATATTGTACTATTGCAATGTGGGATTAACCTATTTTCTATTATATATTGAAGCTTATGAATAAGTGTTTTGGAACACCTGGCAGAGCGGCGCTATTCATGAAAGGGGGGGTTTAATTCTGGCATGTTAAATTAGCATTTAAGCTTTTGTTTTGTTGTGTATGATCGCGTCGCCTGTGTGTCTGCATGGAAAGTACAAGATGTGAGAGTGGAAAATACTGCCCTATATGATGCATTACATTCTTAAAAAATGATTAAAATATTTCTGCAAATGCAGTGGTTAAGTTCAAGTTGCAAGTTCAAGACAGCTGCAAAAAATAACTTAACAGGCTTCATAGTCTATGTAGGCCCACTGGTTTGTGATTCATTTTCAGGAATAATTTCAAACACATCCTGCATATTACTAGTTACTTTCATTTGAAAGTAATAAGCTAGTTCACAATATCACTATCTGTGTTGAGTACTGTGATATGCTACTTTTGAGTTACTTTCACCAAAAGAACTGCATTATAAAATGGAAGACGGTAATGTTATTTCATAGCTGTATCCTAACAAATGCCCCTACTTGTGGTAAAAAGACATTTCAGTCATTCCCGTCCACCAAGTGTCTTCATTGGTTCAGCTGGATCTCATGGCTGTAACTATAATCTGAAACAAATATTTATGCTTAAGTCTTTTTTTTGAGATTACAAGTATAAATGCAAGGTTATGTAATGTGTCTGTTCAGAACACAGTGGTTTATGCCGGTAATTGTCATTTTTGTGATGTTTTATAGTGTTAACCATTAGTGAGGTGGCTGGTTACATTTGTTGACACTATTTCTTGTATTTTGCTCCAGTTTCACAGCCTCACTGGCCCTCTGAAATGAATCCAGCACCTGTGGTAACGTGTTACTTGACATAGTAAATGTAAAAATATTCCCAAAATCCTACTAGCTATGAGTTGTATTACTTTGTTACTGCTAAGGTAATATAATACTGTAACTTTGAAAAGTATTAGCCCCAACACTGTCATTGAATAAACAGCAATATCTGACTGAAAAGTCATTACAGAACAATTCAAAGATTTTTAATGTGAATGTAGGGGTGTAGCGGTTGCACAGGTGTACGGGTCAAGAGAAGCAGCTCAGACTCATTAATCACATCCAAAGGTAACCTACTGATCTGGCAGTGCGCTCCCTCGAAGCCCGGCTGGCACTTGCAAATGTACTCATTGAAAACATCTCCTCGTCTGGTCGGAGCGATGATCTCACATGACCCATCGTTCTTACAGGGGTTAGGGCTGCAGGGTCCTAACAGAAGGAAGAAGCAAAGAGTTCAGAGTACATGTGTGTGTGTGTGATTTAACCGTGCTTTTCCTCCACATGTCCCTCTTTGCTGTACCTGTCTCTGTCAGGTTGCAGGTGTCTCCACCGAAGCCATCTGCACAGATACATACGAACGGGTCCTCCCCTACACCTGTCACACACGTTGCTCCGTTATGGCAGAGATTCACCTCACAGTAGTCACCTGAGGAAATGAGATGAGAAGAACAGGCGGGTATAAAATCACTGCAAGGTGTATTAAAAATACATCCTACAACCTTCCAACAAGTCAAGGAACAGCTGCTGCCAATGCAGTTCAAAAATGACCCATTTTGTTGTAGAATGGTGACGTATTTCTCTTGTTGCCATGGATACTGGAGATACTTATTTCTCCACTGCCTCGAACTACAATAAGCCAGACTGCAGTGCAGCTACAACACATGTTGTTGTTTGTAATCCTTTGCTGTTTCTTGAATGGGGGAATCTCTACATCCTCTTGATGTTGTTATATCGCTGCTGCTCTCTCAACTTGCAAGTTCAAGCCACAGCTGAGGAGATTCTGGGAAATTAATGTGATTTAATTCAGATTTTTTTGATGTGGGGTTGTATGAGATACTAAAATTAGTGTTTTTTTCTACAGTAAATGGTGGTAGGTATACACCCAGTTTGGAGAAGCAGCAGGAGTGAGCAATGAACTGCTGTGGAAAGGGTCAGCGACAAAAGGTATTCTAGCCACTTATAAAAAACATCAGTATCAGTTTAAGTGTACACTATATTTAGAATATTTTCACCACTTCACCTTGCTGTCAGACAGCCTTTTCCAACAGGAAACTGCAGTTATAATAACTCAAATATCTCTCTCTCTCTCTCTCAACCAGACTCCATTGAGGAAATCAGTAATTTTACCTTGCAGAACGCAGGTGTTATTTGATTACCGCTGCTTCAGTCTGTTAGTTTGTTTCTGTTATTGTGTGACAGTAACACAAACAAACTAACAGATCCTGGCAGCAGAAGACAAGCCTGTGCCGTGTTCTGTGAGGTAAAATTACTAATTTTGTTAAAATTGATATTGATTTTTTTGGGGTGGGCTTTTTTGGGTGAATAAAATACTGTTGCTCCAAACTGGGTACGTGCTAAACACCAGCTACTGTACGTAATACACTAACTATGAATTAGTACCCCACTTCAAAATAAGTAAACCATCTCTTTCAATAGAATAAAATAAAGCAGACTAGGGCTAAACAAAGGTCAAGTGACAACAATTCATCACAAAATACTTCCTAAAAGTTGCCCTACCAGCAATTTAGCATTGCACTTCATAACATTCAGGAGACTTACAAAAGTTTCAAATACACTGTGGATCAAGAATCCAAAACACAGGATCCTACATTCCCCATAATTCAGTTCAATAGCATATTTTGTTAGGAAACTCCCTCTTTTAAACCCGTTTGTAAACTTTCAGCTAAAAAGTTGTCTTCAAGCCCAAGCCAGAAAAATAACCCTGATGACAGTACCAGAGGTCCTCACTGGCTGAATAGCGCTCTTAGTGACAAAAAAAAAGGAATGTGATGTGTAAAATTGGTCGAATGCCCCTAATATCGAAGTTTTAACATGAAACAAGCATCCATGGGTTAATTATTCATGAATAATGGTAAAATAACATGCTGGGATTGAGATTCATTTGTGGGAGTTTTAACAGATATCAGAGTCCGTACTGGGAGGGGAAAAAGACAAATCTCTACTGTGTCTTCTCTTTGTTGCTGGAGCGTCTGGCCTGGTCTGGCCTGAGCGTTTGTAACAACACTGGTGCTGCAGATTCAGCTGCGAGGCCCAAAGTGCTGAGTCACAGATCCTGGCTGGATGAGGAATATAATGGCAGAGACGTCCAGTGGGAGCGGCAGGCACCAATTTATGAGTCACAGTGTGTTGGAGCTGTCAAAATGACAAAACCTTAACCTCATAATCTTTTTTTTTTTTTTCATTTTATATTTTTTTAACCAGGCGTGTTGTTTCAACAGATGCCACGTCAGAGTCACCATTCAACCTCTAAGCAGCCTCAGGTAGAATTACTGCAGTATGTTGGAAAGTGTAACACCATATTAATGAGGCATAGGAATACAGCTGCAACATTAACGATTAACCTGTCAATCATTTTCCCCAATTAATCAGTTTGTTGTTTTGTTGGAAAATGGTGAAAAATGTTGATCACTGTTTCTCAAAGCACAAGGTCATGTCCTCAAATATCTTGTTTTGCCCACAACCCAAAGATATTCAGTTTACTGTTAAGACTTAAGGATTAAACAAACCAGAAAATATTCACATTTGAGAAGCAGAAATCTGATAATTTGGACATATTTTCTTTAAAAAATAACTCAAAATGATTATCAAAATAGTTTGCAATTAAGTTAATAGCTGAGTAATCATTGCAGCTTGATATAGAAATGTGATATTGATATGCAAACATGATAATTTTGCAGATTTCATCGCTATACTCTAACTGTTTCATGTCAGAGGAACATATCTGACAGGTGTTGTCAAACCTGTGAGAACTGGGTAGACTGGCTTTGCTAATGAAGTGGCATGTTTCAGCATGAGAACAAAACTGAGCTCTGCCATTTTGGCAAAGTAACTGAACAGAGGGGACAATTCATACCGAACGCAATGTGGGTTATGATAAAGTTTTATGTGGTTTAATCAAACTGGATGCAATTGGGCTTAATATGGAAACAGTTTAAGCATGAAAACAAGCTGTGATAACAGTTATCATTTCCTGTTGCATAGATACTGAATTATAATACTTGGTCTAAAGTAAGTCTATTGAATTACTTTTTTTAGAAGGGCCAGATTTGAAGCTGGATGCAGGGTCCACATGCCTTGATCTCCGCCTTCTTCAATCCTATAAATAAAATAATAAGCCATAAAAATAAGTGTTTATTTATGGAGGAGTGCGGAGGATGAATTGAGGAACTTCACAGCCTCTGGAAGGAAGCTGCTCCGTAGTCTGGTGGATACTCTTGTATCTCTTGCCAGATGGCAGCAGAGTGAACAGGCTGTGGGTATTGTCTTTTAATATCCTCACGCTCCTTTCTTTTTTTTTAGCACCAGTGGGGCAGTTTTGCTTCTTTTTTCAACAGTCTGTACACCACGCTGAGCCACGAGTTAACTACTGTGCTCCTGAATCATTTCTGCAGATGCGCAGGAAGATCACTGAATAGTCCAAGTCAGTGGGGAGGCCCTGAGACACATGAATTAAGCATTTTGATGCCATTTTAGTGTACAGATTTTTAGAACGATGTTATTAATTAGCAGGAACTTCCTTAATAATAAGTTTATGAGACATTTTATGGGGCCCTTGGAAGCTAGAGGCCTAGGGCAACTGCCAACCTTTACCTAATGGTATGTCCCCCCTGGCCGGACATTACATTTCCCTTGTCTGACCTGTAAAGTCAGGAATTTAAATGTGTAAAACAACTGACCTTTTTATTTTTGTCTCCACTTAACTGGTTTTCACAAATGGAAAAGAAACATTATGTACAAAAGTACAGAAAATCACCTTTGTAATCCTAGATTAGAGGTGGCTTGTTGTTTTGATAAACACGATTTTGCATTCAAGTCCTTTTTTAATCAGTTTGATTCTCCTAAATTCCCTCTGCTTAAACAGCCTGAGTTAAAACTAAAAGGCCGGATTCAGCACCAGTTGAATACACCTGGTCTACAGTATTAGCCTACTTTCTATACATCTCAGTGGTATAAAGGTGTAAATAAAGTTTAAACAAACGCCTCATTTTCATGCAACCAACACTGACAACAGAACGTGTGTATGCGCAGGATTAAGAGCTTGCAGGATTAGCCAGGTTGCACAGATGCATGCAGCTCTTTCAGGAATGAGCAGTTACACAACATGACAGTGCAGCAGCTCACAAGAGGCTCAGGACACGCAGCACACCTGACCAACAGAACAGGTGGGTAACGGGCGAGGCTATGGGCCGCTGAATGTACGCAAACATTACGGCAGCAGAGGAACGGCAGCCGTGTAGAGTAAAAGACACTAAAAGACTTGAGTGTCCTCAAATCTGACTTTAAAAGGTCTCCTCCTAGTTCGTAGCATATTTCCAGGTAGGTGAGGTGGACAGCTGGTTCATGTTGACTCCAGACAGGAGCACATATGGTGTTATTTTCCTCTCCATCTGCACCACCTCTCAGCGTGACCAGAAAAGTTCCCATGGGGACATTAATATATTGAAATGTAAGCACAAATAAAATGTGTGTAAATCTGTTTACATTAAAAGAAAAACCATGGAGGCGCATCATCATTACATTTCACAAACTACTAAAAAACATACACACAAACCGCTCAGTGGTGCTGGTAACAATTATTTTACAAACCTGCCTCTCTGATTTAAACAGAGCTTTGTAATGACAGAGTCTCACATATAATAACAGGGTAGTCTCACATTTAATCACTGATTCTACCTGACAATGATAAGCTGCATCCTGGGATGAAGGACGTACAAATTACATATTGACTGCTCTCAAGAAAAAGGCATTATTTCATGACTGAACCCTGAATGTTGACTGTAATTTGGTAATGTGAAAAGATAAAGACTGCCAAATGAAAATATTGTAATGATTATTTTAAAACAGCTGTTAAGCTAAAGACATTTAGCAAATGGCAACCCTAGTGGTTGATAACTAGTGCTGGAAGAACTACTATGACCTTTTACTTGAGTAAAAGTAGAACTACTGTAGTCTACAAATACTTAAATAAACATAATGAATTCAGAATGTTACCCAAATATTATCAGCAAATTGTACTTAAAGTATATAGAGTAAAAGTACTCATTTTGCAGAATGACTCTTCTCACACTAATATTATTAAAAAATGTTGTATTATTCTTGTTTTAATACTAGCAAATACATGCAAACACGTTTTAATGTCATAGTTTGTAAATGTGGAGCTATTTTTAGATGAAGAAAAGAAAAAAAACTGCACACCACCATTAAAAATA
The DNA here is from genome assembly GCA_027495735.1 of Lutjanus campechanus. NCBI lineage: Eukaryota > Metazoa > Chordata > Actinopteri > Lutjaniformes > Lutjanidae > Lutjanus > Lutjanus campechanus. Next base: position 5,036 of record JAJHUR010083298.1, on the reverse strand, counting down.
GAAAATATATGAGGGATAATGTACAGTAGGCAGGTCATTATTGGAATTTATTACATGGCTTTGTTAAATGCTCGATTCTGATTGGTCGATGACGCCATTCTGAGGTGTGTTATTTCTGTAGAATGGACTGTTGCTATGAAGAACAGACTGTTGCTATGGATACAGTTCTGATCATAGACTCTGGAGGAATAATAAAATGTAAGTTAAATCACCAAAATCATTTTAAAATTAATATTTCATGCTTATTATGGTTACCCCCCATGATCCAGTACTATCCTGGATCATTACTATCAGTATTATGATCTAGTACTACACTACTAATCTACCCAGTATCATATGCTTATATCATACGTGTTTTTTTAATGTATAAAGTAACTTGTAACTATCAGTGTAAAATAAACTTAGTGGAGTTAAAAGTATAATATTTAACTATAAAATATAGTAGAGTATAAGAATAAAGTAGCATAAAATGTAAATACTCAAGAAAAGTTCAAATATGTCACTTGAGTACAGTACTTGAGTAAATGTACTTAGTTACTTTCCAACACTGTGAGCACAGACATGTAGCCTATTTTCATTTAAATGACCAAACCTGTTGCATATCTCCTTTTCTGTCATTCATTAAAGCCTGAAGACTTTTCCCATCACCACCCAAGAGACACACAGGAGAAGAAAAAAACAAACTGGATCTTCATGAGTCAGTCAAAGGAAAATGGAAAATAAGACTAGGTGGCACAGTTCAGTGCCAAAGACTCCTTCTGGAGATTATTGAAAAAGTGAATGAAGTTTGGTGTTAGAGATAGAAACATATGAGATATTACACAAATATAAACAAACAAACAAACAACAGGAGTTGATAAGTTCTGTGAATGCGGTTAATCAGATTTGATAACTTAGGCGTCGTTGGTTTAAATCAGGACTTACCTCTGACTGAATACAGGTAAAGTAGAAGAGTAAAAGTAGTTAAAGTCGCTGTTGTTACATGTCCGGGACGTTTCATATTTGTTTATCCTCACTTTGTTTGCTCCGTAGATCGTTTCTTCTGAGCGACGCGATGCCGCTAAACTTCTCACTAATGCTGCCTTAAGGTGCTGTCGGAAATATCGGAATTCAGACTGGAGTGTGAAGGAACGACGAAGTGATTTGAACGGGAGCCACCGGGATTTTTCTTCGATAATACCCGAGTTAACAACATGTGACGCTATAGGGGCGGAGAGCTCGGAGCCATGACGGTAAACAAACAAAGAAGGAACACTTCTTTGCATATTAATGAGTGATACCCTATTATAGGCCCTCATTTCGTGGTGTTCCACATGTTTGCTCATTCTTACAACTTGAAACAACAGCTGTAAATTAAATTTAAGCAAGATTACTTTTTTCTTTTTGTGCTTAACTATTTTATTCGATATCTATTTTTGCCTTTAAAGCCTAAATGTTATTATAATATTAATCTAGAACTAATTAAACACCAGCTATGCACTTAATTCTGTCTCTTCAACATTTCTGGTACCTGCATGGTGATCTAAGATGAAAGTCACTGCAATGTATGAAACTATTTTCATTCCTGATCGTAATGCACAATAATTAAAAAAAAAAAAAAAGTGTTTTCAGGTAACACAGATGTGGATTTGAGTTACATGACTTGGACGCAAGTGACAATTTGGTGACTTTAGACTTTGACAAAATCAAAACAAAAAAACAAAAAACAAAAAAAACCTTGCACCTGGACTTGGACTTGGATTTAAACACCAATTCATTGAAATCAGGATTAAGGAGTCATGAAGAACTAATGTTACATTACTGAGCTCTAGTTCAGAAAAAAAAAGAAAAAAAGAGATTATTTCGGAGAAGAAAGAAAAAGGAGAAAGAAAGAAAGAAAGAAAGAAAGAAAGAAAAAGAAAGAAAGAAGCAACTTCCAACTTTGATATTTTAAGTTGCACAAAGAACCATAACTCAACACACAAAGTTTAGGACTTGGGACTTGACTTGGGACTTAACAGTCGACTTTGGATTCGACTAGGGACTTGGTTATTTGGGGCTTCAATTGGGACTTGCCTGTCTTTATGGGACGTAGCTTGACCTGACAGTCTTGACTCGGGACTTCTTTATTTGGGACTTGTGTGCCAAGACTTCAGATTTATTTGTGACTACAATTACTTGGTCCCACCTCTGTTATATAACGTATTTTATAATGAGCATCTGAAGGCACCACTGCGCCCAGGTTGACAGTGTGGGTGGGTTTTGGAATATTAACCCCAAGAATTATTGATGGCCTATTAATTGCAGCCATCCCAAGTGAAAATGAAAATATATGTATATGTATCTTAGTGTGACATTTAAATACACTTTTAGAAAAGGAATCTTTATTCGTGAGGTGTGGAGGTTCAGGATGTTCCTCTCCCAACATCACATTTGGAAGAGAAGTGTGAAAATTGGACGGATTTAACAGTTTGGTACTTTGAATTAATCTCCGTGGGAAAACTCTGGATTTGAGCCCTGCCAAGTATTTAGGAACAGAGCAGGCAAAGTACAGACCAACCGGTTGAGGCCACTATTTCCTTTGGTCAAGGGCACTGACAGGAGTATTAACACCAAACATTACAGGTTATCCTATAAGTCCATAACTTTGGATAATTGGCAAAAAAAAAAGGGAAAAAAAATCATCAGTTGTTAAGATCATAATTGGCCCATCAGTTTTTATATGAAAATGGATCTATGGATTTTATTTTATTTATTTATGTTTATGAAGACATAGGGGTTTATGAAGACATAGACATAGATCAGTCATGTAGCCTATGATCTGAGGATTTGAGACTCGCAGAAGTAGTAACTTCCAACTAATCTTATCTGTTTTGTCATTATTTTTTATAGTTATTTCATGAATAATTCAAAAATATATTAAAACCTATGATCTTTTACCATCCAAAGTGTAATCATAAAATTCCAATCTAGGCCTTGTGCAATATAGCTCTATTTTCAGAAGGAATTTGGGCATAATTAAACTTTTTTTCTTTCTATTATACGAATTGTATGGGGTTACGAGCATCATGAATGAATCATTTAAACTCTGTCGCCATCAGGTGGACATTACTCTAACTGCAACAAAGACGGTTTGGTGGATATTTCTCAGTAATTGAGTTTGTCCAAACAACACTCTACTACAGGCCACGATTAACTTAAGACTTATTTGTTGCGTTAAATCTGTGATTAATCAATTACCTAATTAACAGCAGCATGCTGTACATACACTATGTAACTTTACTGCAACTGTACTGCCTTATAGTGTATAGTGTAGTGCCCTTGAATTGAATGAGGAACTGGAAATTAAACATGATTTGTATTTTCTGATAAAGACAAAAGAATATGATAGCCAGAACAGTACAGACTCGGGTTTCACATTCCAGTAGTTTAAAAGTTATGTAACTGTTTTTTCTGCTCACGTTCCTGTCACGTTCAGGAAGGGTCTTGTCGACTGTAGGGCCAATATACACTTAAATACTAATCTATTCACAGAGTAAATGAGTAAAACATTAAAAAGGATTTGGGTTGCAATAATTTTGTCATAAAAAGCACGCGACGAGTGTTGATAAATGCAACATTTTTCTCTAGAACGCTGTCGTGAAAAAGGTCGTTTGGAAACGAAACATATTTTGTGATAAAAAAAAAAGACACACTGCGGAAAAAATACTTATACGTAATATTAAAAATCCTTACTTAATAACAATAACTATTATTATTTTTAAAGGCCATGCAGTGTGGAAATCACTCATTGTAATATTTTACAGATAAGGGGCGTGGAAATGGGTGACAACTTCTACGTCATCTGCCGTTTTGACCAATGAGAGAGCCTGTATGTAAAATTCCAGATTCTTCTAGGAAGTGGAATCGGAGATGTCGGAGCTGCTGCTGCTGCTTCAGCTACTAGAGAGGGTTAGCTTCGGCTCTGTGAATCAGAGGGCGTCAGACCCATCAGACAGCCATGGTTTAGAGGAACGCAAAACAAGTAAACAAACTAACGAAATGATACGAACATAAATAAGGCCGGTCGCTTTTAAACAGCGAGGAGTTGATTCATTTTTCCCCCCAGCCGAGGTGAGTAAGCTGAAGATGCTGGTGTTGTGTGCTGTTTGGTATCCGTGCTCAGATGATGCTGCCTCATTAGATCGATAATTAACGGCAGAAATTCGTACAATTAAAGCCTGTTTGCAATCTGTCTCTTAGTAACGGGTTTAAGAAACTAAGGTTAAGAAGAAAGCGTGTTTAATAGGGGTCTGAATGTTACCTTAATGCGAAGTTACTGCGCAAAAATATTAAGGGTGGTCAGCAGGCTCATCCAAACGGCGACATGGTTTTCATTTTCTGGACCAGTAGGGCGAACAAGCGAAGATGCGGCCCGGTCTGTTCATAGACAAACATAGCACAGATGCACAGGTTAACATCCTTTGTTTTCGTTCAGGAATGCGTCTATTTATAACCGTTTTCTCGCTATGTGAGCTGGCTAACTGTAACTAACGTCAGTATATGTGCCCTTGTGTCTGTAAACTCCTGTCTGTTTTGTTGTGAGTCGTGACAGAGAAAGAAGAGCTAACATTAGCAGCTGTTCTGAAGCCAAATTTGACCGTTTATTAACTGAGACGGTCTGGCTGGCTTTTAATAAACACACTTTATCTTGGCATTAGCTAGACACAACTGTCAGATACAGTATACTCACTGTGTTTGTTTGCAGTGGGTGAGACTGGTATCAGCTGTATGGATCTGGGTTATTTAATGAAGCTAATTTTATGCGGTTAGGGGTCATTTTAGGTCTGAGTTGTGTTTATAGTCAATGCTTGCAGTGGTTGAGGAAGTATTCATGTCAATTTCGTAAGTAGCAGTATGAAGAGCACAATATAGAAATGCTCTTTTACATGTCAAAGTCCTGCTTTGAAAATTTTACCCAAGTCAAAGTTTGTAACTATAACCAGGGAAATATATTTAAATTAGTAAAAGTTAAAGTACAATGCTCTCTGTGACTGTTATACTGTTATATGTTATAG
>JAJHUR010083296.1:0-13591 GCA_027495735.1 Lutjanus campechanus | reverse complement strand
ACTCTCCAGTCAGTTCCCCTGATCAAGGCACTGGCTTAGAACTGGAGTTGGTCCCTGGGTGCTGCACAGCAGCTGCCCACTGCTCCTACTACTAGGATGGGTTAAATGCAGAGACCGAATTTCACTGTACATTGTATTGTATGGCAATAAAATTAACATTTACCTTTACCCTAGTAGCCCAGATTGGACAAGCCAAACACTGGCTCTGGATACAGCCTTTCACGAGCTTTCCGACCTCCAAAGATTCTCCATGCTTGGAAGAACAGCATGAGGCAAGCTAGATCCTACACATCGGTCCATGAAGGATTTTGCATGCATATTTATATGTTGTTGCTGCAAGCTATTTTCTATTTGATATGGGTTGTTAGGCCGTCTAACATAAGCTGTGAATATGCATTGTGTGTGTATGTGTCTGTCTCTCAGGGTGTATAGGTTTGATTTAGTATTTTTGGTCTGCTAATGGGACTGCAGTGTTGTGCTTGTTTTGTGTTTATTCTTTTTTGCTTGTTATCTGTTGATTTGCAGCGGTTGGAACAATCCTACTTTACTCTGGGTAGAGGCACACAGCAGGGCACTGGATTTTCTCTAGGATTTTGCTGTCTTACACTTTAACCTCTGGCAGAAACTATTTGCAAATACCAAAATATTGCATGGCTGTCTCCTTTGAATCAGTTTCGGCTCTTCTTGCATGTGTCAGTGCATTTATATAAAGTTGTCTCCTGTGACTGTTATTTTGTATTATATCATTAGATTATTGTAGCTCATGCATTAATGTAACCACAGGATTTTACTGTTGTAATTAGGTGAAGGGGAGCTCATTTTGAACTACTCTGAATAGGCCTGTAACTTTTCATGATGGATTCATCTGCTAATTGTTTTCTCCATTGATCAGTTGATTGTTTGGTTTATAAAAAATAGTGTGAAATGCTGTCACAGCCCAAACCTCAAAAATCATTGTAAATACATAAATATTTTGAAAATAATCACAAAGAAAAGAAGAAAATCTTCACATTTGAGAAGCTGGAATCATGAAAAATTGAAATGATTAGTTGCCAATTGAATTTCTGGCAATCAACCAAGCTTAATTTGCACATTTAAATATGTTTTGTGAGTAAAACTCAAAATTTGGAAATGAACTAAAGCTGTCAGAGAAATGTGGTGGAGTACAAACTAGGCTCCTATATTTCCTTCTGAGATGCAGTCAAGTGGAGTAGAAGTAGGCCATAAAGTTGCATAAAATGGAAATACTCAAGTAAAGCACAAATATCTTGAACTTGTACTTTGGTACAGCAGGTGATTGATTGTACTTAGTTACATTCCACCTCTCCTTGTACTGTTGTTTGTCTTCTAATGTTATTGTGGCTTTAAAGTTGGTGAACAGAAAACAAACATCCCCACCGCCCCTTTCTACTGCGCATGCACCAAAACGGCTTTTCCGGGTACGACACGTAATATAAATAGGCTGGTCTACAGTACGGGTGTCGGTAGAATATACGAAACCAATGATTCCCATATGTCCAGTGGTCTCCTTCACCTATGGTAAGTATCGTTAAAAACGTAGAGTTTAGTTTACAGTCACATAGAAAGTCGTTTACAACCTAATAGGCGTATAAACAACACGAAAATAGTGACGTTAATGGATAGTCCTTGGACGGCTCGTTGGAGCCTGCTGCTAACGGTTAGCTTAGCGTTATCCTGTATGTCTGTCCTCCGCAGTGCCCAGCCGGCTTGGTGAAGATGCCAAAATGGCTACCGGCAATTACTTTGGATTTACCCACGGCGCTGCCGCTCAGTACAGGTAAGGGAAGTCTAAATACTCGGCTTTTCGGCCACTGCACGAACCATAATGTCTTTTAGCTGGAACGTTAGCTGAGTTTGGATGTTGTGCAGGTATGTACAGGCTGTCTGTTTCCCACTGTAGCCATTGTTCAAGCTGGGGGAGGGGGCGGTGATCCCTCTGCTGCTGCTGCTGGTGCTGCAGTTGGATGTACGCTGAGTACAGACTGAAGATTGCACTGCATTAAAAGCGCAGTGCAATCTTCAGTAATGCATCCATGAGTTTCGGGGGTTATCAAATGGCAAAACACAACCCAGTAGTCTATAATGTTATGGCATATATATTTTTGCATTGCATTGTGGGAAAAAGGTGAGCCAAGTGAAAACGGGAAAAACAAAATTATCACTTACAATAATCCCCTGTTTTAGTATATTCCACAAGCGCCTTTTGTTTTGTTTTTTTAGTCTAACAAATAAAGTAAACTCACAAAATGTCAATAAAGGAAATATTCCTACACCTGTTTTCCTTATTAAGCAGAAAATACAACTGTGCACCTTCTGAATTTCAGTTTTCCAATTGTACCAAACTAAGACTAGCTTAATTACCTTGTTAACTCATTGTAAAACACACTTCAATCTCAACATGAATGAAAACTCACCAAAACCATCTTGGTAATTCCAGCAATCCTCTGATCACTAACTGTGGTTCGGTTGAAATCAACCAGTAATTTAGCCATGCTGAGTATCGGTACATGTTGTCTTTTCAAGTAATCTACCAAAATAATCTAGTACCAAGTAGTGTCACAGCTTTGATCCTTTTTGTACCCAGATCTAGAAAAAAGACTATTTGGTTTTGCGCTCAGCCACCCACAGCAAGTGTTCGCCGATTTAATGCAAGATGTGTTTGGCCAACTACTGATGGAGCTGTAACTCATACGGTCTGTGGTGTGGTGAAGTCGAGCATGGTACTTTTGGTGGAATTGGCAGTTAAGTGCCACCAAATGTTGGCTATAGTGTGGCTATATTACACGCCATCTGTGGCATCTGATACGATATGTGGAAAGATCATTTCAGGAATGCTTCCATTCACATGATCTTTAATGAAGGAAAAAAAGGTATTGGATGAAGCACTGGGTTTGTATCAGTATGGCTTCAAGGGTGCTGGTATTGTCATTTGTTTAATAATACCCAGCCCTATAATTAACAAAGTTAGATGTGAAAATATTCTGGCTCTACATGCTGTTTTTCTCCACTGCATCTCTCTGCTGTTGCTGGCCTCTTTGTGCTGTTGGATTAGCTCGCTGGCAGACCATATAGCGGAATAAAATGTCAATTGTCACCCAAAAAACTAATTGGTGATGGACAGTCGCCAATAGCTGATATATTGATCCAATTGTCCAACACTTGAGCCTATAACAAAAGCATATTTTGGTCATATTGACAGATTTGTAAGTAACAAAAATTATTGGATGCCACCCACCAATTCTAATGTTGAAAAGGTTTCTTTTGGGGGCGGGGGATTAGTCATTATTATTTATTTCTAAAAGTTTCTTATAATTTTATATTTATCTTTTTTTTTTTTTAAAAAATCAAAACTTGTGTGCCCTCTGAGTTGTGTTAACGTTTCCCAGTTATATCAAAAATGATCTTGAATATCAATATTTTTCGTGGTATTCCATGAGATTCCAGTCCGGCAACAGTTACACATGTGCACACATTCACACCTGTAAGCTGCCCAGTGCAAACACAATCTGATGTGTTGGCCTGACCAACTGGGGTTAAAGGCCTTCTTCAGTGACAGCAGTGAAGAAGGGACGAGCACTGCCATTTCACTTTTCCTACCTAGATCTATTATGCCAGAGTGGGAATTGAACTGATGACTTTTGTAACTAAATAGGTGTCATTTGTGTTGATAGTCTAATGTTGGTATTTTGAAATGTCATCATATTGCTCTTACATTGTTTATTTAGATTGTTATTTATGTCTGGATTTGGGGATGGGTTTAAACGGTGTTTAACCTCAGAAAACTGTGTTAAAGTTTAGAGACGGTGGCTAACATTTTGCTGTGTAGTGTTGAACAGGATTATTACAGGAGAAACCTGTATGTCTGGATTTTTCTCATGAAAATTTCAAGGAATTTCATTAGATATCTTGTAAGTTGATCTTACTCGTACTGGGGCCTCAATTTAGCTTTTCTCCACTCTGCTGTGTGTTGTAACTCAGCCTGCTTCTGTTGCAAAGCTGATCTGCTGTACAGCTGTGAACATTAAATATTCTGATAGCTGCAACAAATGTGAAACACAGCATATGGTAATTGATGTTCTCATTTTAGCAAATACTTAAACTGAAAATTTTAAATCAACATTACTTGGTCATAATCTATGATTTTCTGTTTATTGTTCAGTCAAAATAATACAAGCAAATAACCTTATGCACAGGTGTATTTATTAAGATCTCAATTATTGGCTTGAGTGCATTTTGGATTAAATAACTTCAGAAATAACATAAGTTGCTTAGTAAGACAAAGGTGAAGTATTTTGTGAATACTTGTACACCATCGAGAACATTTACCCAGTGATGTTGGTCAGTGAATGACAGTCATTTAATTCTTATTCAGAAGGAACACTGTAATATGCATTCAAGTTGATGTAATTAATCTGACCTTTGAAAATAACAAAGCTGGGTACTGTTTCCTCTGCGTTTCCCTGTTTGGTTAGACGGTAACCTTCCAGCTTAGCTGTCAGTTGTTTTTTATATTGCATGTCAGTCGTGCAACTCTCAAAAAATAGTGCCTCTTTTCTATTTATTCAATCAAGAATCCGATTTGATTTAAAAAATAAATCCGAATCAAATCATGACACCAAGAATCTGAGGCAAGATTGTAAGATTCCCTTTCCTAGTGGATAGGGAGTAAAATTTAATCGATGTATTGTCAAATCAAGTTCTGAAATACAACAGATTATTTTTACAAGTTGATATTCAGTAATTTGTGTTAAATGTGTAGGCCTTTACTTTTTTTCTATTTCATAGGCAATGTAATATTATCAGAGAATTTGTTTGTTACTGGGGAAATTAAGCTTTCGAGTCGCTCAATTCATTGATCGTTAATGTTTTCAATGATCAATTCAGGAAAGTGCTTACCATTTGTAACTCTAATCAAGAGCCTACTCACACAGCCACTGTAGCTACACTTTAGGCTGTGCTGTTGTTTGATGTACGCCCAGGGACCAAAGTTAAGTTTTTGTTTTTTCCTCTGCCAGCCAAATGGCTAATCAGTGTTCAAATTTAACCTGCCAACTCAATCATTACCTTTTTTTGGCTTGTGGGTGAAGCAAAGCTACCACCCACTTGCATATATTACTAGCATTTGGTTGGTGGGTGGTGTTAATTTTGGACCCTGTGTACACCTCCTCAAAACACAAGAACTGTGACTGGTTAGCTAAGACTGCTCATGTTTTCTCCTACTCTTTGCTCATGCAGGTGGGTCTTGTTGATACAGAAAACACCATCATACAAATTAAAAAAAAAAAAATGTAGAGACTGTTACTTTGGCAATTTGTTGCTCATGAAACATACTGGCAATTAAGGTAAATATTTCTTTTTATTTTAAAATTAACTGCTTTCATTGACAAATGAAGTGATTTAAAAGCATCTCCCAGTCTCTTGCCTGTATGAGAATGAGGGGGAGGAGTTCTCTGTTGTGTTATTAATGTTATGTCTCCAGCAGTTGAGCGTAGCCTGTCTGCTGCACTGTTAGCCCTGAGGAAATCCATTGATGTCCCAGTCGCAGATCGGGTGCAAAAACAGACAGTTATTTTCTTCACCATGTCGTTGGTTTAAGTTGTTTAATACTGTGGTGTGTGTTGGTCAGCTGGCTTTTTTTAAAATTTTTTAAAGGGCCTGACCTGCCGATACCAATTTTGGCCGATTCCGATTGACTATTAAATATTATTAAATATTTATCATTAAATATTAAATATTCATTAAACACATTTCTCCAAAAGTCCTCCAGGTTACAGGCAGGCCTTATTATATTATTATATCAAGATTATGTATTAGAGGGAACATGATCTTGTGAGATCTCATGGAATCTTGTGGGATTTTGCAGGATGTGATTTCATGTGATCTCACATGGAAGCAGACAAAAACAAACTGGAGACTGACGCGTACAACAGTTTGCTGTAGTAAAACTTGCCATGAGAAAAACCGAATGAAAAGTTAAACGAGTCTTGATGAGAAAATGTTTGAGGAGACACATCAATAGGTTGTTTTATTCTTCAGCCAAAACAGGAGGTGAGATTTTAACTGTCCCTCTGTGAACAGTAGTCTGTTGCTGACTAACATTAGCATGAAGGGCTAGAAAGTTTAAAGCTGTTATGCAACATCGTCAGTTGCTGCGTCTCCTCGTAGACTGTCTGTCTTCTCTTTTTGCTGTTTATGGAACCTATCACTAACACCGACTTCATGCAAACATGTGTCTGAGTGTGTGTGTGGCTGCTTTTGTGGGTTTAACGGTTGGTTAGTGTGTGCTGTGCGCATGATGTGACCATCCTGCAGAACATGTGTGTGAACACAGCATGCACAGCATTGGATATGTGACGGTCATGCTGAAAAATGTCCAGTTCTGCTCTCTGGCTGGTCGAGCAGTGCTGGTTTCGTTTGAAACTGTTGATCACTGCTCTGTATCACTAACGTTGGTCTGTAGAAAGTATTCACAATAAACTCTAGCATGGACTGTCTGGGTGTTACACTGCCCTCGCCATCGAGTTCTGCCCCTTTTATTCCGTTAACATCACATTGTTAACTGATATTGAGAAAATCAATTTTTCACATTTGTGAATTGATGTCTGCATCGCAGTGTACCTAAAGCCCCTTTTATACTGGACAAAACACCAACTAACATCTGGCTTTTGTCTTCAGTGGGAAAGTGTACAATGGCCTCCAGCTTTGATCGGCAGTGACGTAAATGTGACAACCTGGCAGACATGCTATTTTTGCCCCTTTTAGGCAGAGGCAATGAAGGTTTGTCACCTCCGTTGGTAATGTCTGCAGCTCTTTTGCTCCCTTTTCATACACATGTGCTGCTTGACTTGACTGGGTTTGACGCAGGAGAGAAAGTAAGCTTAAAACCACAGAGATTCAGTTAGAAGCTACAAAGGTACAGAGTGCTAAATACTGTAGTATTGACCTTCTTTGCTCTGAGTACCAAACTCATCTACTGGCATAATGGGAAAAGACCAATAACCTATTTTTAGTGGGTTTACCCCACGCCTAAAAACTTATACACATTAATTTTGGTGTAAAAACAGAATAAAAATCTATTTTTAGTAGTGTTGAGGTGATGTTATCAACATGTGAAATCTGAGACTAAACTATACATTGAAACCACAGCCATAGCTCATGTTTGTCCCACTTCATCACGCATACAACTCTGTGTATATGGGACCAGGAATGATCTCACCCTCAGACACACGCTGAGCTAACCTTTTAAATTTCTCATCTGTGTTTCCCTACCAGTCAGCAGCCAGCTGCCGGGGTAGCATACACACATCCCACCACAGTGGCCAGTTACACAGTTCATCAAGCACCAGTGGCCGCACACACCGTGGCGGCAGCCTACGCTCCCACTGCGGCCACTGTTGCTGTAGCGAGGCCTGCACCCGTTGCCGTGGCAGCTGCTACTGCCGCAGCTTACGGAGGATACCAACCAACCCACGCTGCCACTGACTACGGCTACCCACAGCGACAACCTGAAGTCCCTCCACCACCGCCACCGGTCACCTCACAGAACTACCAGGTACACCACAAGGTTTTCCCTCTCAAATTTTTTAAACAATCTGTTTTTGTCATTTTGATCACATTCTTATTCACTCTGGATTTGCACGTTCATTTCTGTGGGTGGGGACCAGATGTTGTGCAGTGTTCCATTAATTACATTTATATTTAAAAGGGCAATGAAAATAAAAGAATTTACAAATTAATCATTTAACCCAAATGAATCAATTAAAAAAACATTATTTAACAATAACATCTAAATAAATAATGAAATTTCAAAATCAGTTTGTAGATTTATTTTTGAGAGACATAACCAACTGATTTCACATTGAATGAATAGAATCAGGCTATTGGAAAGGAAATTCTTTTTCCATTTGCACTTCCAATTTTTTGCTGGTTTTCCTTTATTTCTTCAGTTATCACTTATGTGACACTTTTGTTTCTTGCCCCGGTAAAAGAATGCAGGTCAGTCCTCACCGCTAACACCTCCTTGGTTTAATTTTTCCATTACATTAACCTTTGAAGCCACAGTGTAGTCGTACATGAATTTAATCAGTAACTCAGTGCAGATGGTTTACACTCATGCTGTACTGCCATACATGTGTTGCATCTGTTATTTTTGTATCTTGAGTATTTTTAAATCATTGGACTTACATAATTGTTTGTCTCTTGCCTCTGCCAACAGTCTTTGCAAAACTGTGGGCTTCCACAAAAAAAAAAAGAACTTAAGAATATGCTCTATGCTGATGTTGAGGTGTTTCAGGAGACCTAACATTAGTTAGTTTGGTTCTCCACACTGTATGGGAAGTACATTTCAATGTGATTTTGTGATGGGTGCTGATCATCAATCAGGCAAACATTATTTAAGCATACCAAACTAGTCAACATTTGTTTAAATGAACTTTGAGCACCACTACAGATGATCATAGTACAGCCATAATGTGACAAACTGTATATACAAGACACAACAGAGGTTTGACTGTGATAACAATAAACAGCACATAAGGGTGGCTGTTCTTTGCATTGTTTTACCCTGTTCTGTCTGTGCAAGACCCACAGTATCATGTCAATGGTACATGGGGGAAAAACAGTGGGAATTGCTCTTCCAATTGCCTGTACTCTTAACTGAATTTCTGATTTCAGTTCCTTCTCTTTTAAAACATTTCCAAACTGAAGTTAGATTATTTTTTAGGTTGGGTTTTAGTTTATCCATTTTTGAGTTCTCTATTTATTGATTTGTCTTTTAAAACCCTTTTAATTTGACTTATTTGTTCCTTTATTGATGGTTTAGTGGATCCAACACTTAAGAATTCTTTTTATTTGCCATTCCAATATCAGTTAATGAAATTTAATATGCAAGTAATTTTGTCCATGTGTAGACTGAATTGATTTTGTAATATCCTTTATCACTTCCTGTTTTAATTGGCCATTTTGATGATCAGTTAACTTTGTGCTCATCTTTAACGGTTTAATTGTAGCCTCATCAGTTATGTAAATTTCACCACACAACAAAAGTTTTGTCAGACTCCACACTTATCCCTCTTCATATAACTTTCTGCAAAAGATTGGGCCACGTAAAAATTGCTTAGGTGGTGTGGACATTGCCTGTACTCTAAAGTGATGGGATGGGCTGTGGATTGAATCTCCAACCCTGAAACTGTTTGGCTGTTTCTCTTTGCAGGACTCCTACTCGTATGTGCGGTCCACAGCTCCTGCTGTCGCTTATGACAGTAAGCAGTACTACCAACAGCCCACTGCTACAGCGGCTGTTGCTGCTGCACAGCCACAACCCAGTGTGGCAGATTCCTACTACCAGACAGGTATGCTAAATCTAAAATTAATTTTCACACGCTTTCAAACAGTCAGCATACAACACTGTTCTACAAACCACATGTTCAACCTGTCTGACTAGCCTGACATAGGTTTGCTAACAAACAATTACTGCCCCACAGGCAAAGCTTATCATGCACTTGCTCCCCATGTGCTGTGATGTAGATGTATCAGGCAGGGTAAATCAAGAGCACACTTTCAACATTTTGCTGTACATAAAAAAAACAATTTTGAGAGCTGTGTATATCTATTTTGTGTTTTCCAGCCCCCAAACCAGGATACAGCCAGGGGGTAACATCATACACTCAAAGCCAGCAGACTCGACAGGTGACTGTGATAAAGCCAGCTGCTCCCAGTCCAGCCTCGTCCACTTTCTCCATCTACCCAGTGACCTCCACTGTCCAGCCAGTGGCCGCTGCCGCATCTGTAGTTCCTTCATATTCACAAAGCCCAACCTACAGCACAAACGCTGTCACCTACTCTGGTAAGCTTTGAGACTGAATTAACTGCTGCCTGAAATGGTACAAAAGATTATTTTAGGAAAACCAGGAAGTTGTTTTCACATTTCAGTGTGTAGCCACTATATGCATCAGTTTATCAAATAGGGATGGGTATTGAGGACCAGCACTACACTGATACCGGTACCTGATTGGTCATCACTGAAGTATTGATCAGGTCCTGGCTAGGGCTGCAACTAACGATTTTCATATTTGAGTAATCAGTTTATTTTCTTGGTTAATTATAAAATATCAGAAAATGGTGAAAGTTGGTTGCTTTCCCCACAACCCAAAGATATTCAGTTTATTGTCATGAAGGAGTAAAAAAAAACACAAAAAAAATCATGTTTAAGAAGCTGAAATCAGAGAATTTTGGCTTTTTTTTCATTAAAAAAGACTCAAACCGATTCATGGATAAATAGTTGATTAATTTAATAATTGATTAATCATTGCAGCTCTACTCCTGGCCAACGGAGCTGCTATTGGTATTTATGAAATATTAATTTCTGCTTTAAAGGCCACATTCAGGCGTTAAAGGGATCAGCTGCAGGGGTGTGGGGGTGTTTATTTGTGCTTGGAACATAACCGCTGTGAAACAATCAGAAAATGACATTTTCTCTGATTCACCAGCTTTCTGGCCACCAGCGATCTGTCTCCCAATGCAGTCTGCACGCTCTGTCGCTCCCTTTCTCTCTCGAACACAAAGACACAGTTCAAACAAAGCTTCTTGGTTTCACTATTTTGGCAGCATAAACTGCAGCCAGACCCAGACGTCAAAGCTGGGTACACAGAATAAACCAAGCACACAACTGGGAGGGATCAGCTTGTGTTTCTCTAAAAGTTGACTCAGTTTCAAGTTTTCCTCCACCCGCCGTTTTTTTTTTTCCTGGCATCCCCTCCCCTGCTAATGTAGCCATGTGAGTCGCCATAGCGGTCTGTGGAGAGTTGAGGCTGTTTCTCGATCAATAAAAGCTACAAGTCCTCAAGAGCCGAGCCAAGTTGAATGCTGCTGAAGGAGGTTAGCTCCAGTTTGCAACATCGTCACAGGGTCACTTAAGATGGACTGACCTTTAAGGTGGACCAGGCTGTTCTCATTTAAGTGGCAAGCTGCTCCCCCTTTACTCAGAAGATGATCACAACCCTTAACTCCACTTAGACTTTTCACATCTTGGCAGGTTATATCTTTAATTTTTGCATCAAATTATGGAAAGTAGTATGGATAAAGGTATCGCTAATTAAATATCAGTATCAATATGCAATATCGGTATTGATAAAATCTCAACAATACCCATCTCTAGTATCAAAAGAGAAAAATGTATTGTTTTTAACTTTATAGTGGTGTTTTCAATGGTTGTGCTCTCCTGGATGAAATGAGAATCCCGTTTTTGGTCACTCAAAATGGAGATTCTAACCTGTGATTTGTGCAGACAGTTATTTAAGATAAAAACATTACTTACTGCAACATTCCCTGTCATTACTGCAAATACAGCATTCCCCTAATCCCCTGTGTGTGTGTGTAGTAAAACTACAGCCTGTTTCCTCAAAGTGACAATGCTAAAATGCTGATTTAAGCAGGTACAGTGTTTACCATCTTCACCATATTAGTGTGCACATTAGCATACTAACATTTTCTG
Source organism: Lutjanus campechanus (assembly GCA_027495735.1). Lineage (NCBI taxonomy): Eukaryota > Metazoa > Chordata > Actinopteri > Lutjaniformes > Lutjanidae > Lutjanus > Lutjanus campechanus. The sequence continues at coordinate 2,079 of JAJHUR010083296.1, read as the reverse complement.
ATTCACATGTAACACAAAGTATAGGCTGGCCTGATAGGAAAATTAAAGGCCTCTGTGGCACGGGTGTGCTGAGGCGAACTCCGTGTTGTACATAAATGAAGGTAAACAGTGGTGCAGTGTTGGAGTGTTTGCCATATAGCCTGTAGCTGTCTCCCTCTCTGTTGCGTGTGTGAGTGGTTTACACACAGATGGTAAACATGTTTAACATTATGCACATAAAACTTTGCTCTTTCCATTGAGTCTTTTCAAACGGCTATAAAATGACAGCAGTGAGTAGGTTACAAGTCAGCCTCGGTTTATCTTTTCCAGGAACATCGTACTCGGGCTATGAAGCAGCAGTTTACTCGGCTGCCTCCAGTTACTACCAGCAGCAGCAGCAACAACAGAAGCAGGCGGTGGCAGCTGTAGCAGCGACGGCAGCATGGACGGGAAACACTTTCACAAAGAAACCCCCCTTTCAGAGTAAACAGCTTCGGCCCAAGCAGCCACCCAAACCCCCTCAGATCCACTATTGTGACGTCTGTAAAATCAGCTGTGCTGGCCCACAGGTAAGTTCAATATGTCCCACGATGAGTCCAGAAATCTCAAGATGTGTTACTGTTAAACTACCTTCCATCTGCTGTTCTTTCCTATTGCCCACATAGTATTGACTAACCCCACAGCATTCCACATGCAGTGATGTAAAATAATACAAAGTGCCTTATTCCCCTATGAATCACAGTTTTTTAACTGTAAAGTTTATTTTAACATTGGGGCGGAAGCACAAAACCTGTCACATTGGCTTTGGTGACTGCAATATGTTCATCTTTTTAGTCACTTTCCATTATACACAAATTTACAGAGTAGATCTGGGTTAAAAATTATATGGTCACCTTTAATTTCCTCACCACAGTTGATAAAAATGGATGAATTTGGATTAATTGATGTTTTAGAGTTGTGAAAAATCATCTAGAGTAAAGTAAATCATTAGTATCCTTAGCAAATACTTGTCAATCAGTGTGACTAATGACTGTTTCTCCCTCCAATTATTTAATGTATTAGACTTACAAGGAGCATCTAGAAGGTCAGAAACACAAGAAGAAGGAAGCGGCACTGAAAGTTTCCCAGAGCAACAGCAGCAGTGGGAGTAGTGGAGGGGTGTTGGCCCGCAATGCTCAGAACCAGCTCCGCTGTGAACTCTGCGACGTTTCCTGCACTGGCGCTGATGCCTATGCTGCCCATATCCGTGGAGCCAAACACCAGAAGGTATGGATAGGAGTGGAGCATTAGGTTACATATCTACTCTGAATCAGTTGGAGGCAAAACATGGTGTTAACTCTTGTTATGGTAATTATGTAGTGCTGCAACTAACGATTATTTTCATTGTCGATTAATCTGTCGATTATTTGTTCGATTTGTTGGTTTGGTCTTTAAAATGTTAGAAAATGGGGAGAAATGTCGATCAGTGTTCTCAGAAACCCAAAAAGTTATCCTTAGTTGTCCTCTTTTGCCCACAACCGAATATAATAATATTTGGCTTACTGTCATACAGGAGAAAAGAAACATGAAAATATTCACATTTAAGAAGCTGGAATCAGAGGATTTTGACTTTTTTTTTTTCTTAAAAAAATACTTAAACTGATTAATTGATTTAATTTAATAGATTCATGCTTGTTTACTTGTTGCAGCTCTAATAGTAAGACAAAACAGTCCCCAAGTTCAGTTTGAAAGGGAGGAAAACAAGGAAGTGTCTGTAAACCACAAAAGCTGCTGTTGTAGATTGAAAAAAATCTTTTCAAGCCATGAATAAATTAAATTGTTGGGAGACAGTAGTTTACTGTGTTGTCAAGTTGTAAATGGAAATCTCAGACCTGCTGAAAATGCTCTTTATGTACTACAAATCCTCTTCCTCCAGGTTGTGAAGCTTCATACTAAACTTGGTAAGCCCATTCCCTCTACTGAGCCCAGTATGGTCACTCAGACTTCGTCCTCCACCACAGCTGCCCCCAGCAAGACCACCACAGCTACCCTGAGCAGTTCCAGCACCACCAGCTCTCTGTGCATGTCTGCCTCCTCCCCGCCCGCCACCAGCTCCAGCCC
>JAJHUR010083292.1:0-14649 GCA_027495735.1 Lutjanus campechanus | reverse complement strand
TTATTACATCATCATAACATAATATAACATCTCTACAGTCAACATCAGATGATATCTTTTATCCCTAGAGTTGCCAGTAAAACATCTGGAATAGAGAACTCTAAGTATGAAATATGGAATTTGAAACTGTGATCACACCCCTGCCATAACCACAGCCTTATATTAATACATACATACATACATACATACATACATACATACATACAATAAACTCTTTACATCTCTTACGTCTAATCTCCCTGATTCACTGAATAGGAGTTAATTACCCAGTCACCAATGAATGACAGGTTGTTTCTGGATGCAAAATACATTCTGAGTTCAACATTTGGTATGGAAATATAAACAAGGCAACATTCAGATCGAAAAATAACGTCATGGTCGAATGAAAGAATTTGAACAATATGTAAGGGTTAACACAAGATAATCGGATGAATATCGACAGAAATCTTTCCGTAGCTTGTGGATATGCAAAACAAATTATAACTTTATACATTTAAAAGAACGCTAGGTCAGTACAGTCAGGTTACAGTAGGCCTGAAAGCACGACTTCAGCACGGTTACTGTTAATAAGCATACGTTTCAAACTGAACAAAACCACTGTCATAGCCGATGAATATCAACAGAAATCTTTCCGTGGCTAGTGGACATGCCAAACAAATTCTAACTTTATGCATTTAAAAGAAGGCCAGGTCAGTACAGTCAGGTTACAGTAGGCCGGAGTGATTCGAGTACAGTCGGCTGGAGGGGGGAGGGGTGGTTTACTGTAACGTCTGTGACAGGACCGCTTAACGGTTCGTCCTGCCGTCCAAAACGATAAAGTGCCAACCGGGCAGTGAAAACAGTCGGTGTTAATAAGCACGAATTCTTTCGGGATTACAAACAGAAAGCATAAACGGTCACTGTTAATAAGCATACATTTCAAGATTTCAAAACCGCTGTCATGTTATAATGGCGATCGGTCGCTACCGCTAGCCAGCCGGAACGAGCAAAAAAGACGTGCGAATTTCTAAATGACAGTTTTTTTCCAGACTCACAAAACGGCCGGTACATGCAGTACGGTCGGACAGTATAAGCATTCGATATTATAATGTTATATAAATGAAGAATTAATGTCAGACTTACCGCAAGAGAGTTCGGTTGCCACTGTGGCTTCCGCGGAAAAGCAGAGCGACGCGCGATTGGTCGTCTACAGTCTACAGTCAGATCCCCCGATCCCATTGGTTAGCGACCGTAGACTCCGGGCCAATGAGGAGGCGTAATCGTCTACGGTGACCGTAGACTTTTTGCACCACCGTAGACAGGAGGTCTGCCAGCACACCAAATACAGATCCAAGCACTCAAGGTGAGTTGGCTTCATGATCATGACTAAATTGTGTATTCCTATATTTTAGATGAAGATTCCAGCACACCACCGTATATGAGGTCCATCTTGAGGAGGCTGGACAGGATTGAGGACTCACTTTCAGCCATAAAAACCATGCTGACAAAGGGTTAGGGTTAAAAACCTAGTGACGCTGCTCACAGAGAGAAAGTGGTATGTGCAAATAGATGATGCTGTGTGCAAAACTGCCACTTCATAGTAAATGTAGATGCAAACAATTGTTATGTTACACCTCGTCCAAACTGCATCTGTGTGTCCTGGCAGCAAAGAATGACGACATCTGCTGGTGTCTACGCTGCAGATGTCAACTCAAAACACATGACTCATCAAAAACAGACACCGAGCATCCGTTGACCTTTGGGAGAAGGTCACATTGTTTGCTATGCTTGTTCTGTTTTGTCACAGTATTCCACTAATGCTTCTAGCATTTCAGATACTTTTTCAGCTAATTCAACTACTGCCTCAAGAACTTAATGTCAAGCTTAAGCTACATAAAGTACTGCTTAAAACACTCGCACTTTGTTTTTCTAGATCTTTTTGTCTGTCTTCATCTTTACAGGCCTGCCAGAAGAATCACCCCAAGACCCTGCAGAAGACAGCAGACCTCTTGATAGCCGATACCTTGAGATATGTTCCCCACAGAGGGACTCAGGTCAGTGTTAAGCATTTGTTCAAAAACAAATGTTAAAAAATTAAAGGGTCACCAAAACGACTTGATAGATCAAACGATTCTGATTTTAAATACTTTGTTGTTATGATAATGGATAATGGATAATGCAAGTGGACCGTCACACTGAGGATGATGAAAGTGCATTGATCAAGCAGCAGCACTTCAGGGGAGCCGAGGCCCCACATTGTTTGCTTTGCCAGCATTCAGGGCCTTTGCCAGTTTTTGTTTGTCATTGAAAGTGGGAAAAGTGTTGTTTAAATAAATGAATGAAAGTAATTCTGTTGAAAGACTTCTGAATATTGATGTCATCAAACTTTTCCATGTGTGAATAGTCCATTTCTAATAGTTGAGTAAATTATCAGTTATCCCAGTGACCAGTGATCAGTCAGGAAATTTTCGTCTTAAGATCGAATGGGACTGTTGTCATGATGTTTTAATGTTAAAATAAGTTCCCACAAAACATTTAGTTTTTTCTTTTTTCGAAGAATGTTATCAAACTGTAAAATAGTACCACTCTGGGGACATTAAAAATTGACAGCTGAAAAGGTTTTTAAGAGTGCCAGGGGGGAAAATGTTATAACAGGGTTTACAGTAAACATTTTAAGAAGATTGTAAGCAAACGTATTTGGAATGTTTTCCAAGAACATTCTGGGTAACATTCTCAAAGTTTTTAGGACAAAAAATTACTAGCTGGGCAATGAGCTCCAAGATAATGGTTTGGGCTTTCAGTCCAATATGGTGGACATTTTTTTTTTTTTAACTATTTGGGTTTTGGTATAATGGGCCTTCAGAACAATAATTGATTGTTTAGCATTTTGTATGGCGCTTCACATATCCGTGGGGGACTCATTTCATCCACCACTGATGTGTAGCACCCACCTAGGCAATACTAACAGTGACTAGACGTCTGCCTCCTCCAAGGCATTTGGCCATCAGGCTAGACGCTATGTTTGGCAGACGCCAAACACTGCACATCAACACAAACACATCATCCACACTGTGAAGTATGATGCTGTGGGGATGCTTCTCATCAGCAGGCCCTGGCAGGCTTGTAAAGTTAGAGGGTAAAATGAATGCGGAAAAATATAGGGAAATCCTGGGGGACAAACATTAAGCAATGTAATATTTCCAGTTCATTTCAGTTGATAGAGTTTTTAAGCTTCATCAATGATCAGTGTCAGTGATCAGCTATTTTGTTGTTACCATTCTGCTCTGTTGACCATGTTGTATTAAAACCGTACAGGATCAATTAATCCTCTTTGCATGTACATGCTGTATTGAGCTATGATTAATAATAGTATAGAAATGGCTGTTGCATTGCTGCCTTTTACTTGATCCATCATCATACTGCGAGTTCAACAAGAGAACAAGAGTGTAGACTGGTGTTAAAAACAGTCCTGCTGAACTTCTATGGAGCTGCCGTCCAGAGTCCGCAGTTCATCATGATTATCCAGGTTGACAAACAGCTTCAGTGTGTGCTCTGCAGGGCTTGTAAAGTCTCAGCAGGTTTATATTTGATAAAAAGTTTATGTCCCAAGTAATATACAAAGGCATGTTTACAGCTGTCCATATTTATGACAGCGGCACCCTGAAATGTGGGGCACCAGCTGGTTGAACAATTGCACTGCTTGGCCAACAAAAAAGGTCACACACTCTAATATTTCATTGGACCACCTTAACTTTGATTATGATTTTTCCATTGCTCCAGAGTCCAGTCTTTATCCTCTCTAGCAAACTGAAGCCTTTTTTTTTCCCACAGCTGTTTAGTCCCAAACCCTTGAGTTCTCTTCACATTGTGTGTGTGGAAATGCTCTTACTTTCACTATTAAACACAGTGAGTTCTACTGCTGATTTTTTAAGATTTGATTTCACTAAATGTTTTAAATGATCTCTGATCACGATCATTCAAGATTTTTTCCAACAACATTTCTTCCTGGAAGATGATGGTTCACCACTATCCTTCCAGGTTTTAATAATGCGTTGGACAGGTCTTGACCCAGTTTTAGTAGTTTCATCATTCTGCTTAGTTCTTTTCTTTGCTTGATGCAGCCCGATAATTTGACCCTTCTGAAACGGAGTAACATCTTTTCCACGACCACAGGATATGTCTTCTGACATGGCTGTTTGAGAAATGAGAAGCTGCTCACTGCATCAGTTAGGGTTAAATAACTTGTTGCCTGCTGAAACATATTAATCACTGCTGCTTAGTAAAATGCAGGTGGTGACTTTTTTTTTTTTTTTCGGCCAATGTATGTTGTATTGTGTTGTACTCATAGGTGACCAGCAAGTGGAGCTGTTGCATCAACAAATGAAAGGACGTGTGTGACATAAATGAATGTTATGGGAACCTGATATGAATATGAGATTAGTGGCAACTGTCATAACTCTACAGAGTGATGAAAACAAAATTTATTCAATTAACTGTGGAAATGAACACAGGAACAGTATAGACATACACAACATAAGAAGGATACACAGCCAGTTGAAGAACAGGTCAAACCCTGATTGGAGAAGTTATTTTCACTTAAAGAGAAATCAAAAATACATATATTTTATCTGGCCTGTAGTGCTATTTATTCATCATGTACTGCCTTGGTATGACTTGCCTTGTTTTGAAGATATTAACCATAGAAATGTCTGCTCTCTCTCAAATATAATGTGACACAAATCCTATGTTGCTCCAAATTCCATTCCAGGTTTCTCCTGCCAACAATTTGTTTTCAACTTTCTTCTCCCTATTTCTGGGCTCAGATTCTGTTTAGCTATACTGAATCTTTTTTATGCAGTGGATGCAGAATGAAGGAGATAACAGTTTATTAATCCTGCTGTGAACACTTCACTTGCTGGAACAAGTTGAGTAGAGATAATTTTTTTGGTCAGTGGTCAGGGAAAGAGAGGACAGAGGAGGGTTTCTTTAGTTCATTGACCTCATTCAGAACAATTTCATGTGTCTGTCCAGGACACACACAAACACACACACACATTTGTTTGTACGTTGTTTGTGTGATAGAAAGCTTGTTGTTGAGGCAGCAGAGGACATCCACATTGTCTGACGAACCTTTGCCAGTTTCCCAGGATTCCATCCTGTGCGTGGGCACGTACCCTGAGAGGATCTGAAACTGAACAATCAGCATTACTGGACACTCAGATAATCTAATTCTCCTGAGAAAGAGAAAGTCTGATGTAGGCAAAAAAAAAATATTTCAAGTTTGGTTGTTAAGTTTCTAAGTCCATTTTTGTTACTTGGGGTATAAAATTGCATTTTTAAACTATGATTATTTATTTGTTTGTTCATCAGAGTTCTGTGAAACTGCGCCTACTCATCAAAAAAGCAAATCCTGGGTGCGTCGGTAATGGAGGCAAGGAGATACACACACGCGAGTTTGGCTGGGCTAGAAAGCCACAAAAAAAAGTCCACAAGCTGTCCACAAGCTGAGATGAATGCAAAAATGTATTTATTTAAGACATGAGTGTTCAAACAAAAAGTGCTGTCAGGGCAAAGAAAAAAAGTGAATAAAAACAGCAGCAAACGTTTCAGTCCTTGACCATCATCAGTGTTACTGACATGAGGGCTTCACAGAGCAGATATAGACAAAGACAAAAGACCAAGGCAGGCACCCAACCAGGTATAACCGATCAATCAACTGGTGCCACTAGTTAGATGAGACTAACTCCCTCAGGTGAGGACACACCAACTCACAATAACATGTCATAGTACTAATCTATTTACAAGATCCTGAGAAGCAAGTAAACAAGAAAATTAAATCAAATAGGAACATATGATATACAAAAAAAAGCTTGAGTATTATAGGCAACATTGTTTTGGTATCATTGAGAAATAATTTCATAAAAACCTTTCAGTATATTGTAAATCAAGTGTTCTGAGAGAGAACTAGATTTCTGCACCTACTGGCTCTGTTTTCAGCATTTAGAGAATTTGGCCCGTGACGGTAGACTTAAACCAATCACAGGTCTTTTCAGCCCTGGGAGGCTGTTCCATTAGTGCAGCTGCGGGTGCAATTTCCTTCAGTGAGACCCTGATTCAATGACGGAAACTCCTGCAGGAAAAGTCGCTATAAAACGGCATTATAATAAACAGAAAAGAGCCTAATGAGCAACATGCTCGACCCAGGAGTTTGTCAGCTCACTGGGTTACTTTTGCGTTCACCTTCAGTCGTGTTCATTCACGTGTATCGCGGAGCTGAGACACAGAACCGACAAACAACTGCTCAGAGCCGGGAAGCTCCCGGATGAGAAGGGCGGTGATGCCGGCTACTTTACTGGCAGGAGAGGAGCTCAGAATGTATGTTTCAAACTTTTTGGATTGAAAACTCACTCCTGCTTCAACCATCTGCAACAACAACGAAGAAATCATGGAGCCGCGGACCGGCCAGATGAGAGCTCTTTGTTTTTGAAACTTTTGAGACGAAAAAGTGGATTTGTTTTTACTCCTGCCTCTCAGCCCATCTGCAGCAGAGTTTCACGAAACAATTACAGATGTGCTGACTGACCAGTGTTGTGGTACTGAGCTCATGTGTGCCCTGGAGAGCAGAGAGAAAGACATTTTTAAGTCTCTTTATGTTCGGCTCTCAGTACTTCTGTATCTTCACACTGAATCTTTATGTTTAAATGCAGTTTCTCTCCTCTGTCAGTGTTTTTTACTGTCTGTTTTATTACACACAGCTAATGTCTGTCGCTCACGATTGCCTCCAATAAACTGTTGCTTGCGTGCATGAAGTGCGTGCTGCTTGTCTGGTGGGAGGGGCTGAGGACACTGAAAAAGAAACCTAACTCAGATGAGACCTCACCCACTGGGCCACCCATTCAAAAAACCCTGATCTGACAACCTTATATGCTGCACTGATTACAGCCCTATGAGTGAGAAAATAAAGGAGGTTATAACTAATCTTGCACCTGCATCTTGAAATGTGTCCCAAATCCAAACCTAGGAGCTAAGGGAGGCTAAAAAGCTCCATAAAGCTCCAGAGTTGGTGATAATTCAATGTGGGTTCATTACAATGTGACCTCTTTCACATTAGATAGTCATTTGAAGTGACTTTAAAGCAATAAGTGGACCATTAAAGATTGATGGCAGGTGTTCAAAACTGTACCTCCCACCTGTGGAGGCTAAATCAGCTACAGATGATCAGCAGTGCTTTGGAGCCACTGAAGCCGAGATAAAGTCATCTCAGATAAAGTGGTCTGCAGGACATGGATGTGAGGTCAGAATGACCATCTGCCGGAAAAACACTGATGATTTACAATTTATTGAAACCACATGTGATCATGAGTGGAGCTGACTTCATAGATTTTTTTTTGCAGAAAGAGTAGTAAAATCCACAAATGTATCAGAGCTTGAATGACTGTGTGTCTGTGTGTGTCAACTGGAGATTCCCAGCTGGCTTCAACTTCCTGTTTCAACAAAATCAACACACACACACACACCACGCACGCACCAACGCACACACACTAGCTGACTTCCAGTTAAGTTCAGTCCAGTCATAATCCACTGACCGGTCCATCTGCTGAGGTTCACAGTGATTTCCACAGTAAACTCAGTGTGTGTTACACCAGTGAGGGATCAGGACCGTTGAATGGATAATTAGTGCATGATGAAGTTCCAATTGTGGAGCTGGCTGAATAATGTGTGAATAGTTATTTTGAATAGTAACTAAACCTTTTCACTTTCCCTTTTCACCACTGCCCTTACCAAAAAGAAGTATATTCAAGTGTGCTTCAAGTATACTGTACTTCTTTTAAACTAAAAATAAGAGAGTATACTGTCAGTTTACTTTTTATGTACTTATCAGAGATATACTTAACAAAGTTAATGTTTAGTATACTTGGCTTATACTGAAAAATATACTAAAAGTCTAAGTATATTTAGCCTATGCTTAAACTTAAACTTTTGCCCCCTGTTTTCTGTCTCTCTGTGTTTGTGTTGTGGGCGGGGCTTCCCAACCGTCTCCCAGCTCTGCTCCTCCGTGCACCTGTCCGCAATCAGCTTGTTACCACGCCCAGTCTGCCCACCTGGATCTCTTTAGCTCATTAGCTTGCAGTATTTCAACCCCGGCTCTACACCCTTCCACTGTCAGATCATTCACTCTGCTACACAGACTTTGTTTGCCACATTTCAAGCCTTGTGCCACTTTTGCTAATTAACGTTCTGTGACGAACACTGCTTTACATTTCCCTCCCAGTTCTGACTCCATCTACTTTATCCACCTCAAGTCTGGTCAAGTTTGCTCTTCTGTTCCACCCGGCTCTACCAGATCCCAGCTCACTCATTTTCTCTCGATATTCCTGTGGACCTGCTCCCACAGACTCTGATCCTGCCCTGCTCAAGTCTCAATCCCACTACCAGCTCCATTGCTCCCTCTAAGCCACTTTCATAAACTAAAAAGTGGAGTAGAAGTATATAACTAGTACAATGGCAGTATATAGAAGAGTGTACTTGTGGTATACTTTAAGAATACATCAATAAACTAAAATGTGGACTAGAAGTATCTACCTAGTACACTAGTAGTATATAGATGAGTCTACTTGGTGCATACTTAAAGTATACTTTTATAAACTTAAAAATGTTCCAATTTAGTCCGAAGAAGTATTAAATTAGCATACTTTCTAGTACACTACAAGTAGCTACATGGTCCGTAGTATACTTGGTATACTTATACTTGCACTCAAGCATACTTAATAAAATTAACTTCAAGTATACTACTTTTGCTAAGGGTATCAGCTGATGCATGTGGATATTTAGATATTTAGTGTTAATTGATTCAGTTCCACATCTTGTCATTTTAGTGTAAAGTGTGTGAATTGACCCTTCCTTGGCCCAATGACAGTTGAGCAATCTTGGTCCCTTGATCAAGTTTATATTCCTGTTTATTGTAATTATATATACTATGTGTCTTGCCTATGAAAAGAAAAACAAATTTTGAATTTGAAGATGGATGTTAGACTTGGGGGATCTGTGAAAGCCTCAATATGTATGTTCACATTTTAAATTAGCTAATGTTAGCAAAACACTTGCTAGCCAGCTTGTGAAACTGCATTAATGATTAGCTAGCTAGTTAGTAAGTGTTTTGCTAACATTGGGTAACTTAAGATTTGATGCTATGTTGCTTTTACAGGAAAAAGAGAGAGTTTACTTAGGTACCAAGTTTGCTTATCTGTTATTAGAGCACAGAAAAAAGGGACAGGACATAGGAAGGGCCAGTTTTACATATTGTGTTATAAATACACATAGCAACTGCTCTACTGGTTGAAACCTGTTTTGTATTTGAATTTTGTTATTAGCTGATTGGGTGGCAGAAGGTGTATATTACGGCAGCTTTTGTCACCAACCAGTCCTCAGAAGTTACTCACTTACTTAAATAAAAGGTGAGTAAACATGCGTCTTAGCCGTGCTATCACTCAAATGACTGTCAGTCAGTTGGTTCACCACATCTGCGAACATCACATCTAACAACAACCAGTTATGTCAATTTTTTTTTATTGAGTTTTTGGCCTTTTTCACTCATTAATTTGGTAAACAGATTTGAACAGTTCTTCAATTTGAACACATTTTTCCTCTTATCTGCTTAGGAACGCTTCTGTTTCCTTTGTTTTCTTTCCCCAGCACACATCTGTTATACTCCATCACCTCAGGTGTGGAATGTTTTGTCTGACGTTTTGACGCTCCGAGCCGTGACATCCTACCCACTTTTGTTATCTGGGACTTAACATAACTCTTCTCCTCCCTTCACAGAACGAGACTGTCAGTTTTCTAAGTGACATGTGAACTGATGGCCCCAAGGAGGATTTTTTTCAAATGGTCATGCTTGCAGATGACGTTTAAAGCCTGCAGGAGGATCAACTCCCTGCTCCTGTAAAATGTGTTTAGAGCCACAAACTCAAACATGAAGTGAAAGGGATGGTTGGAAATAGTAATTGAACTAAACGGGGGTCATCCCTATATTCCCTTTTTCAAAAAAAAGGGTCCTATATTCCCCGCTGTTTCCCAAAAAGGTCCTATGTTCCCCGCTTTGTATGTGACCGGGGAACATAGGACCCAGTATATATACAGTATATAAATAAATAAATATCAACATTATATAGTAGGCTATTTTAAAAATAACACACTGGGGAACATAGGACCCTTTTTTTAAAAAAAAAGGTCCTATGTTCCCCGGGGCCTTTTTAGGACCCTTTTTCTTAAAAAAAGGGTCCTATGTTCCCTCCAGCTCCAGTAGGTGATGTATTTCTGTACATCACCTACTGCATGTATGTATTTAGAAAGTTGTTCCTGTGTCTGTCTGGGGGTGGTGGATTACCTGTAGCAAGGTCAACAAGCTTAAACTCAAAGGGAATCCCGACTGCTTTGGCAAACAGGAAGACAGAGCGGGAAAAGGGGCTCCATCATGTCACAGGCTGAAGGCTGCAGATGCCTCTTTTCCACCACAGTCCCTCTGTGTTTTCTGTCCTCTCCTGCTGCTCCCGTCCCCCTCTATCTGCCCAGAACTCTGCTTCGCCTCACTGCGAGGCTCATTGTTTTTTAAAATGGTAGCGACAGTTCAAAATAAACAGCATGTCGTGGTTGAGTGGTCTGACCTTTGGCCTCAGCCTGGTTCAACATTTTGTAAACACTGCTGAGATTATTCCATATTTATCTGCTGGGCGTGCTTCTAATCTGTGATTCAGTGTCCTCTTTGTAATGAGTTTAGAGCAGCAATTAGGCAATGATAACTTGGTTCTGGATCTTTAAATAATTTTTTTTATTTTTCTTCTGCTGTGAATACTCTTGTAATGGGCATTTTCCACTATTGTCTGGCATTTTATAGACTAAAACTGTTAATCAGTTAATTGGTCAACAAAATAGTCTTAATAGATAAAAAATGACTTTGCACTTTGTAAATGTTCAGAACAGTTATCTACAGTCCTAACTACAAACGGCTCAGAAGCAGGAATAAAATTACTAAAACAAAAGTCAAAGTCTCACACACATAAGGACAAAAACATATGATAATAATAATAAAGACATTCATTCATCGAACATTCATCTTTCTTAGTGTTGGCTGGATTTGGTTCAGCAGTCTGTAGAGGTGGAGGCTCCAGCCTTTGCATCAGTCCTCTGAGGAGCTGGACTGAGGAGCTGAAGAAGATGAGTCAGACCGAGGAGATGAAGAAGATGAGTCAGACCGAGGAGATGAAGAAGATGAGTCGGACCGAGGACCTGGAGGAGACAGGTCGGACTGAGGACCTGGAGGAGACGGGTCGGACTGATGACCTGGAGGAGAGGGGTCGGACTGAGGAGCTGGAGGAGACGGGTCGGACTGAGGACCTGGAGGAGAGGGGTCGGACTGAGGACCTGGAGGAGACGGGTCGGACTGAGGAGCTGGAGGAGAGGGGTCGGACTGAGGAGCTGGAGGAGAGGGGTCGGACTGAGGAGCTGGAGGAGACGGATCTGCAGAGCTGGATGTCTTCCGGCTGCAGAATTTTCTGAGAGACGAACATAGAAACAACAATTATGAAAAGGAACAGATTAGCCCATAAATTTAAAATAAATGTTTTGGCCACTTGGTGGCAGTGGAGACATGCTGTGAACACAACACTGACACATCATCAGCCTACAGAGTTGATATGGCAAACTTGGTAGCAAACAGTTGCTTATTTATCCATCTACAGAGTGACATTAGCACTCATTTGACAGCATTTCACCAGTTTGGGGCAGACTAATAGTCCAAATATTTTCTTTAGTTGAATGTACTACTTTTGAATCTACTGGAGCTACTTTCTTTCTGATAGAAAGAAAGTAGCTCCTATATGAAACTGCTCACAACAACGCCTGTGGGTTATCTTGAATAACTGGGTCATTATTTTTAGAAAGAGACACTAGTATTGCTCCACAGGTCTAGTGCCATTTAGTCTCATTATATTGGAGAGAAGGCAGACATCTCTGTGGCTGATATCTCCAAACTCTTCAACTCAGACCCAAAAAAAAGTCTAGATGTAGCAGCAACAGGCCAGGGGAGAAAATGTTGATTTTGGGGTGAACTGTCCCTTTAAATTTGGTGACTGGGGCCTTTCTCAGCTTCAGACACATACATTGATCCATCTCCTTTTTCCTGAAGGGTCAGGACACTAATAAAATCTGGTGTCTGGTACACTTGTTGCCTTTTCCTGTATAAAATCTAAACAATGGACAGAAAGTCAGCTCTCTTGCCATTTTTACTGTGGAGGCCAGGCAGAGGAGGGATGTAACCTTTGAATGATTCAAAGGCTGGACTAGAACACATTTTTGCTCAACACCGCCCCCTGCAGACAAAGTAGTGGACATCCCAAATCATAACAAACCTGGTGGGAAACAGCTTTGTCCTGGTGGAGACGGCTGGTTTGCATTTCCATGTGAGTGGAGGCACAAAGCCGAGGTCACCCACCCTGTAGCGGATTAGCAGGAACGACGGATCAGTGGGTAAGTCTGGGATCTCTGCACTGTGGAGAAAAGACAGGATGATGGGAACAGGAGCTGACTTGCCTTGGCTCATGGATGGTGGGAAGTAACAGAGTCCATTAACACTAGTTTTATTCTTAAATAAAGTTTGGACGTTTTCATGCTTTGAGGATTTCTTTTATCAAACATATCTTACACAAAGTTTAGTTTTCCCCCCATTACATCTGTCTATCCATCTACCTATCTATAGATAATGATATATAACTGCTCAAAATAGTATTATTATGTTAATAATAATATCAATACAATACCAATATCCAACTTATTTTATTTCTTCATCTAAAAAGCCGACTATTCAGTCAGGCAGCCATTTAAAAAAAAAGTACTCTCAAGCACTTTGTCCAAAATTCAATCACTTTTCAAACCTTGAACACCATATTAAAATTCAATTCTTTTTAAGGATTTCCAGTACCTGTACATGAACCCTGCATATAACACCAAATCTGGTTCTGGTGGGACTCAAGTCTCAGCAGGACTTTGATCCAGTCCACTGTGCTGCTGCAGTGTGCTCTGGGTTTTTCCAAACAGTGTTCACAAAACTCTCATCACGAGTCATAGAACTAACAGACACGGTCCGGTGGAGGGTGTTTTCAGTACCTGGTGAGCAGTGCTTTCAGGATCTCCTCGAACTCCTCGAGCCTCTGCTTCTTCGAATGAGTGTCGGACGCCTCCTCTGAGCCCTGCAGAGGACGGGAAACACCGGAGCTTTGAAAAATCAGAAATGATCTCAGCACAGAACCACATTTTGTCCTCACTAGATCTAAGTGGTAACAGGGCTAAACAGCTTCATTTTACTGCATTATTTGATTACACATGCAAGGGTGTAAACATCAGTCACTAAGGTCAAACAGTTTACATGTACATCAGTTCACAAACAATTAAATCAAACTGTGGTAATTCATAAGAAGCACAGGTGAACAAACAAACTTACAAAAATAAGTACATAGGTTTGTACTGTGTTTTATAGTTTGTCCTGTTATTTTTGTTTTGACATCCAACATCCTTTTTTTTAATATTTTGATGAGTTTCAAAGAATAGTTGGGATAATTTGAATTGAGGTTGTATGAGGTACTTGTCCGTATTATCTACAGTAGACCGCTGTCTTGGTTCTGACACGGAGCGGAGGTGATTGATAGATGGACAAAACTGGAACAATCCACAGACAGAAGGGAAGCAACAAGGAAGTGAAGGGACAGTCCATGAGGAGACATGCATGCAGGAGAGCAGCTGTTTCTTTGTGCCTTACATACTTAATGTGCATGTAAAAACAAATGTGAGTTCATTTTGATTGAAAATCTCTTCACAGTAATTTACATTCATTCATGTATGGGAAGCACAAAAACATTGCCTGTGTCCCTCTGCTCATTGTTTCTTGCTCTTGATTAATTAATGCACTCTTTTATTTTGAAATCCTACCCTTATATTCTAGTTATTTAGCCTCTATGAAATGCTGCTGGCACTATTACTAACTGTCTGTAGTAGTAACAGTAGAATGCCTTTCGCAGTAACCCTGAATTGGTCGCACTGATGGATACTTTTATGCATGCGCATGCATATGATATGTTATAAACGTGGTGAGCACCAGGAAACAGGGCTTTCCAACTGTGTAATTTGAAGCCTGGGTATGGCAATGACAATGCTGGAATGTTTTTTTTTTTTTTTTTTTTTTTGCCTTGCTAAAGATCCTTAGTGAAGGGTCTGAATACTTCCTCCACCACTGGATGTTTGTCTGAGCAGCAGAAGCTAGAGAGAAGCTGAGATGTCTGACCATCCTGGATTAAAACCAGGCAGAATCATCTTTCCCACAGATATTATGAAATTCTAGAGCAGCGGCTGAAGCAGGAAAAACAAAAGCATCTATCCTGACACTCCACATCAGGACTGTGTTTTTACCGTCACAATTTGTCTGAGAATGGTGACTCCTCTCCACGTTACATCCTCCAGCTCCCTCCCCTTGCTCCTTTCCCTCTGCAGATCGGCCTCCAGCTGACTGGCCTTGGCTGTTTTTTGACGGCACTCTTCAGAATCTGAGGCCAGCTCCCGTCTGAAAACACAACACAGACAATAGCACAACCAGCAGGGCTATAGCACAGTGGTTCAGCTTTG
>JAJHUR010083290.1:0-10518 GCA_027495735.1 Lutjanus campechanus | reverse complement strand
GGAGTGGTGTGACAGCTCAGTGGTGTGTGACCGCAAGGTATGATGGTGTAAGGATTCAGGGTGCAGCAGAGGAGACTGCACGAGTGGAAGGTGGAGAAAAGTATGAGAAGGAAGTGATCAGGGTGGGGATGATTTTTAGTGTGTGACTAGACAATAGAGAGAAAATAGAAACAGTGTGAGTAGAAGGAGGGATTTGTAAGATATACTATATAACGTATTACGTAGCTATGCTTATCACATCCGTCTGTGAGACCATAGCTGAATAGCACACGTTTTCAGCTTCATTACCAGAAACAAAGTCCAGTTTTGCCAATAAAGTGATTTATTCTGGAAACAGATGATCCTTATTGCCACTCACCCTTGGGTAGCGGAGCCGGAAAGGTTTCAGCAGGCTTTCAGCTTCAGCCACATCTGCCTCACCCGTCCCTGAGAGGATCGAACAGATAAGATATGATATATGATTGATCATACAGAAATCATCCTAGGAGTCAATAATGTGTGGAATTCAGTGACATTTTATTACATAATCACAATCTCAGATACAAATAATGCCTGGACGTGGTACAGCACTACCTAGTATGAATGTGAGAAAGGTGTAGTAGCAGAGCAGTAGCAGAGCACACAGCATGGACCGCAGATTCAGCCCTGTCGCACCATCACGCAGCAGGGACAGACCATATTCCTAAAACAGTTCAAAATCAGTTTGGAGAAGTTCTAAAACAGTTATGAGTGAATGCATAATGGAGGTAATTTATATATCACACCTTGTCTCCAGAGAAGCCTGCAAACTCCAAAACTTTGAGTATCCGTGGAGGAAATAGAGAGAGTGTCTGTAAATAAAGAAGACCTGATAAACTGTAGGGTACAAACACACAACATTTAGTCGGCTGATGGTGTTTGAAGATTCTTTTGTGACGTACCAGATTAAACGCTCCTATTCCAAATGATATTCCTCCCTCTAAGTGAACGTGGCTGGGTCCTTTGAGACAGTTGGGAGATTTTATGAGGGAATGCAGTTCTCTGGATGAAAAAGCAACGATGTCAAAACACAGCTCAGCATAATAACCTCCTAATGCACAGCAAAATGACATGCAGCAATGTAAAAAAATACTTTTAAAGGGGTAGTGTAGCTTTGCACTATCACAAAATCAGGAAATTTGTGACATACAGATTTCAAGATATCCTGACTTTTAGTCCACTGTATAGGTAAAGCTCCCTAAGACTTGATCCTACATGTCCCATAATGCACACCAACGGTGTCTTTTTTACCACCTCCTTCAACTTTGTAACAGAGGCTTTCCATTACAAAATTTAGACTACGTCCAAACTTCCATACTAAAATGCTATTTAGTGTACTTAAAGAGAGTGTGAGATGTTTTAGTGTATCCAAAAACCAATAATACAGGAGGTGCATAGTCTTTCCAGGTAAATATTACAGTATGCAAGCAGTGGACACTACACCGACATAACTATCCCACAATGCAATGCAGTAATGATGACACAACAGCAACAATATAACAGACAAAGGCAGACAGCAAACAAGGCAGCTCGTGCGTAATGTCAAAAACTCAATTTTAATGTTAAATACGGTCTTACTTTGCTATGTATAATATATTTTTAAATTAGTTCCTTGATGGTACGGGTTACAATGGTTACATGTCTCCAATTGGCAACGAGGCTCACAGGAAGTCACATGATCCACGCTGAGCAGTGAATCATGCTGCTACTACAAGAAGAATCATACTACGGTCATACGGTCTGTTTTTTTACTTACTTGTAAATTAGGTAACTGTTTCGTACTTTGATCCCTCCTTTGATAAAACTCACCATGTTCTCATCCTGCAAAACAAAACAAAAAATGTAAATAAGGTGGGAATAAATGAAAAAAAAAAATACAAAAATTAATTCAGTCATTTGAAATGGAGTGCTTATATTAGATTTAATTCAGGGCTGGGCAATGTAAATATATTCTATTGATATTGTGATATGAGACTAGATATCACCTGGGATTTTGGATATTGTTATATCGTGATATGGCATAAGTGTTGTCTTTTCCTGGCTTCAAAGTCTGAATTACAGTGATGTACATTTCTGACTTTACCAAACAGCTGTTATGTTATTTGCCTTTACCACTTAGTTATTATGTATCCACATTACTGATGATTGTTTATAAAAAATGGATAAATATATCGTATATCATAGAAGAGACAAAAAATATCAAGATATTCATTATAAGCCCTATCGCCCAGCTCGAATTCAAGAATCACAATTTAAGACGCCATAAGTGAAACTTTCCTGCTACATATTCAATTAACATTTTTAAATTATAAACAGTCTTTACAACCTGAATAAATGTGGAAACTTTGTTGTTGCCTTACGTAGATACATCATAGGATTGTTTCTGAGTCTTAATAAAAGCAGATAAGTCCACTGCACCTGTAGGAAGGTGAGAGCTGCTCTTTGGAGTTGGCACTCTGCATAACACACTTCAGCATGAAGCTGCACTGCAAAAACACATCCGCACACATACACACATTAAGTAATAAATAACGTACAATGATCACAGTCAACAAGCAGAAGCACATAATCCAACCCCAGATATTTTGATGCCTTACATTTGAAGTGAGAAGTCAGAACCTCCCAGTTCCTAGTTGAGAGATTTCTGACTTGAAAAGTCAAGAGGAACCTTTACTTCTTACTACTTATCATTCCCAAGTCTGACTTCCAACCTCCAAGATAAATGGAAAACCATTAATATATAGTTGATCTACCAGACATTGACTCATGTATGAGAAGAATGGGTCAGCTGTTCCCAAAAGCGCACATACATTGATTCCCTGCACTAATCTCTGGTGACCCACAAGGATTTGTGCAGGGACCACTTCTCTTCATTTTCTCTTTTCTATCTTTCTGCACCGTCACTAATGTGCTGACAAAGCTTAAGCATTTTTTTAGCTACACTAGCTACATGGTTCTACAGATGGCAATGTTGGTCAGGTTGGTTGGTCCACCACTTAGGCCAAGACTGAAATATCTCAACCACTATTGGATGGTTTGCTAAGAAATTTTGTTCTGAAATTCCTGAAATTCTTTCAAGATAAACTGTAAATCTTTGGTGATCCCCTGACTCTTGATTTAGGGACATACATTTAAAGATGTCACTCTGTACAGTATGCAAAACTTTACCAATGACCTTCCCATCGGCCTCAGCTGTATTCTGAGTTAAGTGCTAATAGCCAATGGTTAGTATGCTAACACAGTAAATTAAGATGGTGAACATGATAAACATTATCCCTGTCTGACATTAGGACTGCCATTGTGTCTAGTGTTTTTAAACATTTTAATGCAGAAATGTTGCATATTATAGCTTAAAGTACAGCTTCACAGAGCTGTTTTCTGTATGGATGTTGAAGATTAGTGAAAAACTGTAAATCAGCTGACAAAAACAAAATAATTACCACTAACATTTTTACAGCCTGTTGGTGAAACAAATTTGCTATCGAACTCCCTTGCAAATGTACTGGATGGACAATATGTTATACACCTTAAAATATGAAAATGCAATGCAAATTACACATATTTCCATCACATTAACCCTTTTTGGATGGAATTACAATGTAGCGACACATCCAAGCCCTTTACCTTCAGTTAGTGACTCTCCTACTGATTTGTTAGTCAAACCTGGGGATTTCCGTCGAAACCTGAAATACCAAACAATATTTCAGTGTCAGCAAGACATGGTGTTACTATTCCTGCTAGCCACATCTTCTCTGACACAGCAACCATCCACCAACTGCATGTGTCCTTTTTTGCTATCTTAGCAGCTGCTTTAATGGCTTCTCCCATGCAAATACAGTCAAAGTGGAGGTATGGTCAGGTGATGGTCACTCATGTAAATTTATGGCTCATAGACTGTGGAAGAAGAGTTCGAAGGTACAGTAAGGTGTTTCAAAATAAGTTAATAGAGTGTTGTTGTTGTTTTAAATTCCAGTCCATGGAGTGAGTAAAATACTATGGCTGGGTTGCACCAGAATACATTTTAAACCTGATCAAGTCATGGTTTAACTTTAAATTTAAAAATTTCATTTGATGTTGCACCAACCCTTAAAACTAGCTTAAAATTAAGAAAGATTCCATTTAAACCTCAATTTACCTTTTACTCGAACTTTAGACTAAATTTATTTCTGTTGCACGAAAACTAAGTCCAATTTACATTGTGTAACAGTGATGATGTAAAACTTACACTCTTACTCTTACAGGTTTAACTGGTTAAATGGCTGCTTTTTTAAATGGACTGAGCAAAATAATCAAGTCCTCAAAGATAGTAAAGGGACTCAACTGTACTATTGTTTGTGTTTCAATCTTCTCTTATTTGGACATATTGTTCCATTAATTGTTCCACGAGTGTTGGAGGAGAAATTACAGCTTCTGTGCCAACCCATAAACACAGGATAACTAGGCTAACTAGCATTTTTGGTAGCTAACAAACAATGCTACCTAGCAAACAATGTAATGTTTTGGGTTTTTTTTTAGCTAGCTACCTGGCAAACAATATATACAAACATTTTGTTAAAGAATACAGAGCAGTTTGCTAAGTACGAACAGTACTCAAATTTATTTTTCATTTATTTACTTATTTGAAAGCATCTTCAGATCGATTAAAATCTCATTTTGGTTTACTTTGGTTCATTCTGGTAAATGAACTTGACTCATTTACTAAACAGAATAAAATCTGGATTTACTCATTTAAAACCCAGTTTAACTAAACTCTGGTTAGAACCAATCTTAGATTAGATTAATCTTTGTTGGTGCAAACCAGCCTAAATCCGTTTAAAAAACCCCAACAACAACAACTATATTTTCGAGACATCCTGACCTCTGGCAGACCTCCTGGGCACTTTTCATGGTATTTCCTGCATTGCTGATGTCATCCGGCTGGAAAGTCATCATGGCCTGCATTTCCAGCACTGTGGCGTAGATAAGAGCATGGTACATACTCTCATTCACTCTACATAGGAAACATGGAGTTGCAGGATCAACATCACATATAGCATTCAGTTAGCAAACAGAGGTAATTTTAGGAGAGCTACTCTATGGTCTACGCATTTTCCTGTTGAGAAAAGATAAAGGGTAAATATTCTCATTATTCTTCCTATCTCCTCTACCGTCCCAGCCTGTCTTGTGCTTGAGTGTTTATTTTGCAGGGCTGCCTCTCTGTTGGCTGTTGAATCAGTCACACGTTGGGCGTCAGCTTCAGCAAACACCTCATATCCTGGAGAACTTGAGCCTACCAGGGCCACCCTCTCAGACAGCCCACTACTTCACAGCTCACGCCACAGAAGCTTCACCCTGAGGCTGAATACTGCCGAGTATGTATACAGCTCACTACAAACTGAAACTCACACAGTAGCAGCAGGTTTATACCTCAGAGACACGGGATTTGTCTGTTACCTTGGCCGCAGCCTCTCCAGGCTCTCGTTGAAGTGGTTGTTAAGGAAGAGATCCAAGGCCTCCATACACTCATCCAGGCTCTCTTTCAGGGTCATCTGTGAGGAGCTGCAACACAAACATGGGTAAACACATGCACACAGCAAATGTAAATGCACTAAACTGTGACTGAGCGGTGTGCTCTGGAGGTAGAGGGGGATGCAAAGTCAACAGCAGCACAGTGCACACTGATACACCATCTATACGTGGTCCAGGTGAGAGGTTCACAGCAAACATGTATTTCAGTTTGCTTAAAGTTAAAAGGCTGCCCTCTAAATACAAGGTTTCCCCGTGCAAAGTTGCAATTATCTTTTTAAAGGGGCCCGGCATGGGCCAATGATGACGGCAGCATCAAGGTAGGGCCCTATAGCTTATGTGATAGCATAACCACAGTGAGTAGTAGAGTTGCAGAATTGAGAATTTTAAAAAAACATAAAAGATTTCAAAGGGCCCTACATCAAGTCAGTGCAAAAAGCTGCAGACAGAGATAGAGAAATATCACTACGTAATGTGTTATCATAAATAAATCATTTATTCAAGTTTTTAATCTTTTAAAATTATCTTTTGAATTGACAAACATCATGTGTGAAATTCATCACACAATTCAAACAGGAACACAGAAGTATTTGTTTCGCGCCATTGACTACTTGACATATTTTTTTGCCGAAATAAAGTCGCACGGGGGACGCTAGAAGGTGAGGGACTTCGCCTCTCCATAGTGCATTCACATTTTAACCAACAGATGTCACTGGTGAGCTTTCGAAACATTATATCCAGGTTTCCAACTGAGCAGCCCCACTGTGACTGTTGTTTAAAGGGACACCTTAAAAATACATATGCTGAAAATAAAGTTTGCCAACATGAGGCCCAGTAATACACTGAGAGACACCCTGAAACACCGACCTGTCCTTAGTCCTGCCTCTTTTTGCTCTGTGCTCCCAATAACAGTTGAGCTAGCTTGGTAACTCAGTCAATTTTCTCTTTTCCTGTTTCCTGTAGGCCACTTGCTAGAGTCATGTAAAAACAGAAAGCCAGATTAAAAGATGTTGCTGTGGGATCTGTACAAGTGACATATATCCACTTCTTAAGTTAGCTAACTAGCCAGCTAATACGTCATTAGTGAGCTAAAATATGACTTTATGTTGGTTTTGTAGGAAAGGAGAAAGATGACTAAGCTTATTCAACTGTTATTGAAGCACAGAGCAAATAAGGGGTGACACAGGAGGGGTCAATTACAGCAGAGGTGGGAAGCTGGCCTCCCCAGGGGGGCTTCAATCAGTTCCAGGGCTCCTTTAATGGAAATGGGAAAAAAAGATAAGTTATCCAAAGGAGATCAATAGCCTAAAGGGGTACGATTTGGTTAAAAAGATAGTCCAGAGACAGCCCACCGTATGCTTTGGGGAATTTTATTGTTTTTCCCACAGTCAGAAAATGATAAATGCCTTTGGACAGACATTTAGTATCTGATGTAGTCTGGTAGTCTGAAGTTAGGTCCCATAGACATCCGGGAATTGAACGAAACAAAGCAAGTAAACCAGGAGGTTATCTCCTCAATATGATCATCATAAATAAAGTGCTGTCAGTAACTTATCAGCTGTTTTGTTTACCAAGATCCTGAGTTGTCTTGAGTTACTGTCGGGAAAATATGCAAAACTATACTGGACTGAAGCAGCGATCCCCCACTGCCAGCGACTTTAAATCATCTGGCACAGTTTTATGACAACTGCTAGACAAAGACTGAAGGAAACGAGGACTAAAACGGGTTATAAGCGTTTCCTGGTGCAAGTGAGGGAGATTATAAATATTTTTACGTGCAGGTTTGTCAACATTATCTCACGAGATGATAGAGAAAGCGCAGAAATCGGGAAACAAGTGCGACTTTTAGCCCGTCAATGAATTTCCAGTTGTCTGTACTCACTTTTGAGCAGCATTTGCGTCTTTCCCATTGGACATGATCTCTCTCAGGGCGACGTGCCCCCCAACACCTGTTAGGAGCTCAGCGGTACTCGCAGAAAATCAAGATGCATTCGCCGCTTAAAACTGTGAGACCAAGCTGTCAAACAACGAGGACAAGTTGGCGTCAAGCTAGAAAAAGTTTCCTGTTGGTTAAATTCACATATAGTGCTCCCAGGTGAAGGCATGCGTCCATCTGTGAGGATCCTGCAGTTTGAGCGCAGCGGAGACGCACCTGACTCCTCCTCTGTGACATCACTGCCACGCACACATAAAACTGTGTGAAAGCTCCCAGTCCTGTCCTCAAGTGGGCAGATTACACTAATATTTGATGGAAATTAGGGTGTACAATTCAACGACTTCTTATCACCAAATGAGTCCATGTCATTTCTCAAATTTGTTGTCAAACTTAAAGACTGAAAATGTTTTAGTAAATTAATATTTATCGTTGTTGCTTGAAGCTTTACTTGGGTAACACTTATCTGATTCAAAACTATTAAAGAGGTTCAAGGGCGCAAATATAGACAGTGCAGGCAACCCTGTGGGGTTGGGGGGCCATAAGTATATATATAATAAATATAGGTCAATAACTTTGTATCAGTAACATAATTTCATGAACCATCGAAATTAAAAGGAAATGCAGCCTAAAACCTTGTAATAAAACCTCTGTGTATTTTCCACTCTCAGTTAAATGTCAGAATTGTATGAAATCACATCTATGAAGGTCTATGTTTAAAGAGCCACTAATCAGTGAGAGAAATATAATATAATATAATATAATATAATATAATATAATATAATATAATATAACATAACATAACATAATATATGTGTCACTTCAGTTTCCTTGTAGTCAGTTTGCACAGGAAGAAACTTACTTTCCTGTGAGACCAAATTACCCAAAAAAAGTAGATTCTTTGCTATTAATAGGAAATTAATGATTAACTAGTTTAGTGCCACAAAGCAGCTGATCAAAACTAAGGAGGGTCACAAGATTCGTATCTCTCTCTGTTCACATGTAATGTTAAATTAAAGTCACTTGGGGGCGCTGTCCACCAACAACACGTTACCTTAACCTGCATCTGCAAATATGCATCAAATCTTGCATCATACCAAACTGGACTATTAAACTGGATTTGTCATTTCTCACCCCTCATTTAATCCATGTAGTTGTTATTTTCATATATTTAATCAATCGAGACTTTACATTGTGCATTGCATTCAACCTTTTATTTTATTTAGTTTATTTTCATACACCTCATTACTTTGTCCATGGTACCGTCCATGTTTCATTTGTACCATCATTTCAAGTCAAAGTCAACTTTATTGTCAATTCTGCCATATGTTCAGGACATATAGAGGATCAAAATACTGTGTCTCTCGGGCCTCGCTGATGTAAACATACAAGTGCTTTAACAATAGCAAGGGTTAAAAAAAATACTAGGATAGTAACAAATATACTGAAAAAAGTAACAAAATCCTTAAAAAAACAACAACAAATAATTCAATTTTAGCAAGGGGTCAGGGGAGAGATAATAACAAGACACAGATAAATGCCACAAAAATAAAAAAAACTGTACAGATAAGATTGCACAGATATAGAACAAGAACAACAATAATATGAACTGCAATAGGCTAAATAATTATTGTGCAAATAAGACAAATATTGCCAACATTAAGGCACATTCATAAATTTCATAATTCACTGACAATTGGTCACAGTGCAGGTAAATCGGGATAATAAAGTTAAAGTATCAGTCACACAAAGACACACAGAGATGGTCCAATACCATTTTTCCTTCCTAAAACAAATTTACATACCTGAACTTTGCCTGTCAGCCAATACGTACTTTAAAAAAAAAACTTTTTTAAAAGCTGTGTACTGCTATTCCTCTATGGGTGTGATATGATTGTCACCATTGCTGTATGACCTGTTTCAGGTGGAATTCTTTTAAAACATGAAGAAATACATAGCAGGTCATAGGAATGAGTACTCCAGAATGTGCTCTTATAGACAACTCATGTTCCAGTGCAGTTTCTCAGTCAAACCACAGGGAGGCACTGCAGGCTTTCTGACAAACATACGCACCTCTGTCTATACTGTCAGACATTTATAAATAAGAAAAAATGTCTAGTGGTGGAATATTACATCTACTCATGTCTTGTAGGCCTATTTGAAATTTTGATGTGCTTGTACATTACTTGAATATTTCCATTTTCGTCTTCTTTATATTTCTACGCCACTACATTTCGGGGTGAAATATTGTATGTTTTTACTCCCCTGTTTTTATATGATGTTAGGAATTACCTCTGAAATTCAGTATCCGTACCCTGCAGCATGAAGTGACGTTACTCAGATGTGCTTGTGTTTTTGTATTTCCATTTTCAGGTGACAGAAAAGAAAGAAAGAAAGAAAGAAAGAAAGAAAGAAAGAAAGAAAGAATAATCAGAACCAAAACAATAGGGATCTGCTTGGACCCATAAAAAAAAATCACTTTAGCCAAAATGTTCAATGCCCAGGTTTTCTACTCATCATACCACTCATCGAGAAGAGTTGGTAGAACCATAACCTTTTTGAGATCGAGAATGCAGTCTGTGACCAGGGTAGATAAGGGTAGATAAGGACGCACATATGTTTAATTTTTGGCTTCAATGAAGTGCCGTTTTAACTTCCTCCATATGCCTGCTATGGTGGCCCTGAGGTGCAAAACACAATGGCAAAAGAGAAAACACAACGGCAAATCAGAAAACACAACACAAAAAGAGAAAACACAACGACAAAAGAGAAAACACAACAGCAAATCAGAAAACACAACGGCAAATCAGAAAACACAACGGCAAAAGAGACAACCAGAGATGGCAAGTAGCGAAGTACAAATACTCCGTTACTGTACTTAAGTAGATTTTTCAGGTAGGCCTACTTTGTACTTTTAGAAGTATTTATTTCTCTGACGACTTTTTACTTTTACTCAGTTACATTTTCAACATAAATATCGGTACTTTCTACTCCTTACATTTCCCAAAAAGGCTCGTTACTTTATATATATAGCCTAAGCCTATATATTTTTTATTTTTTGC
>JAJHUR010083288.1:0-21530 GCA_027495735.1 Lutjanus campechanus | reverse complement strand
TGAGCAATTACTTCCAATAGAAACGAAAAAGTCTTAAATACCTGCATCTGTAAATCATTTTAATGCCATAAACGTGTGCTGTGAATCAGCAGAAGGTCACTAGTTCAACCAAAGAAGGAGCCCACGTGAGCACAAAATGCAGAATCCTGACTTTGTTGTTATATGACCTTGAGAGCCAGTTTGACTGGAATGAATGGAGCACCAGTTATTTTGTCTTTTAACATCCTGTCTGTACGAGAAGTGGAAATGTGTTTCATTGTGTAGACATCTGCTGCTTGTAATCATTTTTAGCCAGTATCTGAAGATTCAAGAGGTTTATTTGTCACATATACAAGTATGGATAATGAAATGTTATAAATATATAATTATAACATACAGTGTGAAGGACTGCCAGAGCTACAAGAACACGAGTCTTTATTCTACAGCAGTCTGACAAACATTGGCTGCTGTTTACATACTGTAGCAGTGCTGGTAAATACATCACTTCTCCCACATAGCGCTGAAATCATCTGGTCATGCTGTTATTATGGTGACTGATCAGAATGTGTTGTTATTTGTGTTTTATTATGTTGTTTACATTATGATATGTCATAACAGAGGTTGTTTGTTGGCTGTTCAAAATGCACGCTCATACAATATTTCTTTATCAAAACACAGACCGTCACAGTGGAGGCTCATTTGGTTTTGAACTCAAGATAATCCACAGATCTTATTGTGAACAATTTCATGTAGCAACTACTTTCTTTCTATTTGACATACTTCTATTAGAAAGAAAGTAGTTTCGATTCCTTCTTACTTTTCGATTCTTAAGTAGTACAAGTAGATTCTACTGCAGGAAGAAAGTAGTTCCTACATGAACCTGCTCACAACAAGGTCTGTGAATTATTTTGAGCAACCAAGTCATGGATTTTGGAAAGACACTAATTTTGAATTTTTCAAATTTATTTTCTTGATGCTTTGAGCTCCACTGGACTCGTGCCATTTAGTCCTAATATATTGGAGAGAAGACAGAAAACTCTACGGCTGATATCGCCAAAACATGGCAACTCACACCAAAGTTAGCTAGATGGATAAATAACACTACAGGCCAGAGGGAAATGATATATTTTCTATTTTGGAGTGAACTGTTCCTTTAATAATTAACAATATATTATGTACCACACACATTACAAAACAAAATACTAATAAGCTGCATAATCATGCTGATAAGTTAAGCATCAGCGCTCTTTGTTACTGCTTCAACACACAGTTAGTTAGTTCAGCTGGGTGTTTTTTTATTAAATATCTGTGGTTGTGTCAGACCAACTGCCCTCCTCAGAAGTGTGGACGTGTGTTCCCAACTTTGAGAGTGTACGGTAGGCTGTGTGAACAAATGATGACTGCAACTTTATAGCCAGTAATAACAACCAGAAGCGAAGAGACAAAAAAAAAAATTAAACAAATGAGCAGACCTATTAAGGTCATAATAGAGAGAAGAGCAGCAGCAGCAGCAGCAGCTTGTGAGTTTAATTATGATTTACCCTTTGAATTTTTGAAGCACTGGCATTTGGTTTTCAAAAGGTTTTCAAAATATTTACTCTTTTGGGATAAAGACACAAAATATTCCCCTCATTAGTAGAAATGTGGCTTATGTCAGCCTGAGAAAAAGCAAGCAAGAGGAGTTTGAGTTATGATTGTTTTGTCAAGTTCTGGACATTTTCTCACAAGTGTTTTGTCCACAAACCACTAAACTGAAAACTGCAAGTTCAGCAGGCTGTGTTCTTGAGTTGTTAGGTTGAGTTTTTAGCTGTGAAGTAGCTTTTCTTCATCCATTGTTAATATGAACACTGTGCATATGAAAAGGGTAACATCCCGTTTTAATTCTTGCCACTGCTGAAAATTAAACTTATTTTGTTAACAAAAGAAAAAAAGGCTGCTCAGGTCCTCAATTGTGCCTGTATTGTATAACATAAAAGCCAACTGGAGTTCAAACTGCAGTGAACAATTATAAAGATCGATAACTTCTTCAAATCTCGCTTAAGTCCTTCTGTTAGATGTACTTTTTAAAATGAGCATGGGTTTTATGTTGTCTCATAATAGTCCCTTAGCTTCTGAATAAGGAGAATGTGCCTCTGTGTATATGTGTGTGTGTTTCTGAGAGAGAGATTGTGAGAGAACAATTTTGGCACTTGCTGTGATAATATCACTAGCAGAGGAAAAGGAGTTATTACGCAAACAAATATTTAACAAATTCCTAGAGCTTAATTACAGCTGAGAAAAGAAGCCAGCAGTCACATCCAGTAGAGTTTTTGAATAATCGTGGACCACATGCACAGAACTAAAAGAATCCACACCATATATTCTTGGCAAAGGTACAGCCATTGAAATCATGCTGAGAACTGCTAGTGGAAATTTCCAACATTTCCAACAAATGATAAACAAAATTCTTGTGGAATTATTGTCTTACTTTAGTTTTTATCATTTAACTGAGATTAGGGTCGTATAAGCAGTGCACACACACACACACACACACACACACACACACACACACAGACAAAAACCACCACAAACATGGGAAACTCACTGTCGCATAAATATCAGCACTCACACCATATACAATGCAGTGCTGTTTCAGTATTGACACGTTTTAATTATTTATTTCTACCTAATTGGATTTGTAAGATGGATGATTTGCTGTAAAACTGTCTCCAGGTTGACAGGCAGGGGTTTATTCTCTGATTAATCACACTTTGGACTAATTACTCAGGCTAGATTACAGCACAGGAGGCATCGCTGGCATCACAGACAGGGCATGGTATTATATATTAAGAAGTACACCCTTCCTTAGTACGTGGACAGCTCTGGTCCAAGTGAGGAGCCACATGATTTGACCTCCTTATTATACGGCCTTAATTTGACCAAACTGAGCACAGGTCATGAGAGACTGCATCATCAGTTCAGTGGTGTTTTTCCCCTCACATACACAAATGTCAAAAAAAAGAAAAAGAAAAAGTGACTTGACAACGATGTTTTTTTCACTGCTTTCATAACTTCTTCCTGCCGTCTAAATTCTGTTTATCTTGCATCTAACAGCAGCACAAAGACACACATGGTCTATCTCTGCTGTCCTAGTTGCCATGGAAACACACTAATTAGATTGTTTTGCATTTAAGAGGCTGACATACAATATGTGCTGTATCGCTGACATCATTAGTGTACAGTTGCAGCCTATTAAAAGTGGTCAGAGTGGAGCACGCTTTTGAGCCTCACAGAGGTCAGCGTGTGACTGTATTCAACAAATGACACAGTTAAATGTTACCTTCAGAGGCGGTCCTGGCTAGTTTTGCGCCCTGGGCGAACCACCCATCAGATCAGTCTATCCCTCGCCCGCCTCCTTGCTTTTCCTCTGAGAGTGAGACTCAACCTGCTCACAACCTCTGCAGTTGCGAGTTGATCCCCCTCCCGTCTCCCCCCTGCCTTTTCTTCTGACACACACAACCTGTATACATAACTCTCAGCAGCAAATTGACATGATAGTAGGGGCGCCCCAGCGCCTACTCCACTAACTTGATGTGGAAATGAGCAGTATCAGTCTATAAAACTGGCAATTTTTTTTTTTGAGGGCACTCGTGCGCCCCCAAATAGATTGCGCCTTGGGCGGTCGCCCACATTGCCCATAGCAAAAACCGCCGCTGGTTACCTTTACCACTGCACAGTTTGCATATGTGCTGAAGGGAAAATCTGGCACTTTCATGTGGATGACCAGTCAGTTTTGATGGTAAATGTAGTAAGTAAGAATTAGAATCACAGTGGGCCTCATGCAAGAACATTTTCTTATTGATGTCATTAGACATATTTACTGTTTTCAACAAACTCTCTTTCAAACTTGACGTAAATCAAATTCAGTTCGACGAGTGACACCTATTCATAGGGCTGCACAGTTGATCGAATATTAATCTTTTTGGCTTCCTGCAATTACTTGTGCATAATAGACTGCGGTATTGATGTTTAAAATGAATGCTTGACACATAGAAAACCATGCTGCTTATCAAACAAAGTGCTTTCTAAACTAATAACCAGTCACCCTGCAGTGGCAGGCTGTGCAATTTTCTGGATTTTGCTCCTGCAGTCCAGAGTAGACACTGTGAATGAGGACCAGTCTTATTTTGGTGCATAGGTTTGTACATTAGCAGGGATGTAGCACAACACTGAAGTGAAAACAGTGCTCTGTTTATTTAAATGTAATGAAAACATTTTGTCTCCAAAATAAATGAATAATCGTGGTATATAGTTGTGATCTGTTGTGATACTGTCAATATAATCATGATTATCATTTTTACCTGTTCACGAGCAAGTACTCATTTGTGAGATTTGATCATTACAATAATCCATGCCCCTAAAATTGCCACATAAGGCTGCCTATTCCACTCCATGTGTGGGAAGGTTTCATCGACAAAAACGTTACCAAGAATTTGACGTTGTTAGCAGTTTGTAGCGGCATTAGAGGACCCAAAGTAATTTTAAAAATGTTAATAGTAGAGCTGTCAACAACATGAAATTGTGAATTTATCCATCCACTACTGTTATACGAATATTCGGAGTTGGATCATTGAGATAAGCAGTAGGTGGCACTAATGCTCCAGTTCGCTGCCATTATACCATCGTAGAAAAAGAGAGTGGAAAGAGATGACGCAGTTACAACTCGACCCCTCATGAATTTCTTTCATACACAAGATTAAGATCACAGACGACCTCCACAAGTATTACAAATAACTAGAGGTCTAAAGTTAATCCTAGTCTGTGTGAATAGGTGAACAGTGCTTAAGAGAAAATTCGATGAGTGATTCTTGCCAGTGCTCCTTGTGGCTGGCAGCAAATGCCATTAAGTAATACTGTAATTGTGCTGAAAGTACACATAATTTGATCAGCTCAGCAGTAGTGCACTGCAATAAGCTGACTGGGCGAGGGTTTTTTCCCATGAGCTGTATGTGCTCAGAGAGCTGCACAGACCTCTGGAAAGAAGAACCTGTCTAATGGCGTGTACGTCGACTGTGTGATTAAACACAGGGCCGAGGGCTTCCAAAATTAATTCAGAGCCCTGTGGATTCCCTCTGGTAGAATTTAGATGGAGAGTCATGTCTGCTTGGTGTATCCCTTTTGTCTGCGAGCTGTGAGAGGAGTAGGTTCAGCCCGCCTTTGTTTGTCCTCCATTAAGCTGGGGTCGATGTGAAGCTCAGTTAGTTTTGGAGTCAGCAGGGAATCGGGAGTATCTGACAGATAGAGGAAGTGAAGAGTAGAGGGGAAAATAGAGAGAAAAGAGAAACCAGACAGGGGAATAGAGATGGTGACAGAGAGAGCTGGTAGGAAAGGAGGATACGATCAGAATAGAGAGGAGATGGAGGGAAAATGAGCTCAGCAGAAGCAAAGATTGTCCATCCATAACCATTAGCTACTTATGGCGTATAACAAGAAGCTGTATCAAACAGGACTCAAGGCTTTTCTTTTCTCCCCTGGTAGATATCTTCTCAGTGTCTGTTGCTCTCTCTCCGCCTCTTGCTTTCCCTCCCTGTCTCGGTTCAATCCACATAATGAGAAGCTCCTATCCATCAAAGGATCAGATAGGCCTAAAGCTGGTCTGAGCCACTGGCTGCTCGTATCACAACTGACTCTTGGTGTTGCCTACGCATTGGTTGCTAAGGAGGACATGAAAAAGAAATATATTATCTCTTTTACCAGAGACGCCAGGCCACAATGGCAGTATAGAACAGTCAACACATAAAAACACACAATACAAAGGGCATGAGAGAACTTTTACATTCCTCTGGAAAGTGTCTTTGAAGGTGGTATTTGAATGCCTAAAGGCAGTGTTTTCAAATTGGGTTCATTTTGCAAGTTATTCCAAGCCCCGTGTGTGTAATACACAAGTGCAGTTTTCCCCAGCTCAGAACAAACTCTGCAGACAATGAAGATTTTCCATCTTGACTAATCAGACTTGTGGTTTTCAAACTTTTTGTGCCCAAGGCACACCAGAGGGCGAGCCAAAATCTCAAAGCACACCTGTATTCATATCTGTGCAAAATAGCCTCTATAACACATTTTCACTCTTATCATGCTGTATAAATGAATGAATATTTTATTTTTGTGTCTGGTCATTTACATGACTAATCCCTCACTGGATGATTCAGACATATTAACTACAAACCAAACATTCTGGCATGTTGACCAGCCATCAACCAGCTGGTTTTCAGCATCGCCTGCCCTGACCAGTGATCAGCCAGTCAGCGTCACATATCCGGTTCTGTACCTGTCAAATTCACTCACATCCTCTACATGGTGGTCATCATGCATGCAGCGACACAGACAGTAATGTCACAGCCACACACACTCAGACACATGCTTGCATGAAGTCAGCATTGGAGATCATTTCCAAGAACGGGATAAAGACAAGACAGGCGGTCTCCAAGGAGACTAAGCAGCTGACGGTTTCGCTGAACAACGGCAAACTTTCTGGCTCTTTTGGCAAATGTTAACCAGCAGTTAAAATCTCACCTCCAGTTCTGGCTAAAGAATAAACAACCCATGTTGACATGTCTCCCCAAAACATTTTCTTATCCACTTAATTTCTGTTACTGTTTTTCTCATTGCAAAGCTTTACTACAGCAAACTATTGCACCATGTCAGTCTCCAGTTTGTTTTACCTCTGCTTCCACATGAGATAACATAAAATCTAGTTTCCTGTAAGAGCTCTCTCTGGTACATAATCTTAATGTAATAATATAATAAGGCCTGGCTGTAATCTGGAGCATTTCTGGAGGAAATATAAAAGACATTTAATAGTCAGTGTTCATTTTACATTAAAGAAAAGTTGTGTGTATTTTGACAATTATATTTCTTCAAAAGACTGCAAATTGAAATTGGCAGGTGAGACCCATAAATAATCGGAATCAGCCAAGAAAATTGCAATTGATGCACCTCTACCAAACATAAACATGAATATCATCCAAACATGAATGTGAACCTCTCACAAATAATGCTCCAGGAGATATACCACAATACAAACATACAAGCACAGCCTCATAAACCAAGACACAGGACAGAAATCTAAACAGGACAGAAACCACATCTGCATCCATTACTTTTATTTACTGATGCCAAATAAAATTTGACACAGTGCGCTGCTGGCAACTACGCTAATGGTGAAAACATGGGGTTCACCTTGACAGATTTACATTTAGCCTTCAGAATTTGCCTCTGTATTAGGAAACGAGTGCAGAAGAAGGAGTGAAATTATGTTAAAAAATTAATTCAAGACTTTTTTGTATACTTGTATTTTACAGTAAAAAAATATGGTTGCTACAAAATCCCATGGCACATTGTTAGACACAAGAAAAAGCATGTTTTATTCACTAAAATCTGTCTTAAACTTTTAATTGTTCATATTAGTGGTGGGAGTTGTAGATAAACTTATCTGACACATTATATTTAATTTCAGATTATTATAGAGAAGAAGAACAACTTCTTCCCTCAGGCTGCAAAAAAACCTAATTCTTCTTCAGCTCTCATTAGTTTGTTTTATATTTTAATCTCTTCTGCAAATCCAATCCATCGATCAAAGAGGAAACTATATTGAATTCTCATTATATAACCTTGTTGTAAATCACAAATAAATCTCCTTGTATCCTTGTACTGAGGGCAATTTTTGAGAAGACTGAACTAATGAATTAAAAATGTGGGGAATTTCTGCTGTTGGCTAATCTAGATTGAGGTACTTTATCATATTTACACCTGGTATTAAGATGGGATCTGTATCCAGCTATATTTTTAAGATAATAAATGATCCAATCTTGCCTTTGCATTTACTTGTTTTTTTTAGGCATTCTCACTGTCATTACTGAGATCAGATCTGTGTCCCTCAGAGCAAAATTTGTGTGTGAGCAATTAAAGTTGGCGTCAAATCAGCTCCAGACTCCCTTAAAAAATCAGAGTTTTCTGAGTTATTGAGTCGGAGGAAACTTTATGTTTATTCCTTCCAATAAGCGATTCCTTTCTTGTGTTGTGTCAGTTTGTCTCATGTGACCAGATAAATTATATGCCTTGTTAAGCATCAGATCAGCTGCACAGATGACTAATGCACACTGTTGCACAATGAGTTATTTCTTACCGTATGTCATTTATTGCCCACCGGTATGGCTCTCATTGTCTCTACAGTTCTGTTGAATAACACATCTTGTGGCACTTCAATGGCATAAAACAGACATAATCAGTGATCAGAGGAGTGTCTCTTTTAGTCTTATTGCTTGCTCACTCTCTAAATTTGACCAATCTATATTTTATGTGAGCTAAAACACAGTCTATATCAAGGTTAGGCTGTGTGTATGGGTGTCAGAAGGTTGTATGGATTATGGTTACAGCTACTTAATATCCGAACACAATGTGAGCCAGACTACCTCCTGATGTGGCAGATCCGATCGATTCCGATTTTCTGATCTAGAAAATGCATCTGGGTACAAATCGCATT
This sequence comes from Lutjanus campechanus, assembly GCA_027495735.1. Taxonomy (NCBI): domain Eukaryota; kingdom Metazoa; phylum Chordata; class Actinopteri; order Lutjaniformes; family Lutjanidae; genus Lutjanus; species Lutjanus campechanus. The sequence continues at coordinate 13,033 of JAJHUR010083288.1, read as the reverse complement.
TTAATACCAGGTGTAAATGGTGTAATTGATGCAAAATTCCAATATTCACAAAATCTTTGCAGACAGAGCCACACTGACATAACTAGCGGGAAATTATAGCCGTAGCTTTGACAGTGCTTGAAAGATGAGGCTCTACAGTGGCTACCGGCGCACTGTAATATTAATCAGATAAAGTGTTTTGTGAAAGATGAAGTGGTTGAGATAATGAGACAGCACTGACCTTCATCCTGCAGTGTTTTGCTATCACTTTGTGTAGCATGCAGCATACATGGCATCACAGAGAGGACATAAAGCACCACACAGCAGCAGGGAAACTGCAGACCCATCATATCGTGGTATAAAACACAGAGGCTGTCTCTCACCCTCAGTCTATCCATCCACCATTAGTTCTGCAGCGTCTGCCAAATTTAGCGCCCTCTGAAACCTGTTTCACCCTCAATTGTTGTAATAGCCAAACTGAAGTACCACATTGTAAAGAAGCTGTTTCTCTAAATTGAGCAGACATCAGATTTTTATAGTAATCACTCTGTAGTACAGCAACAATGTAGACAGCAAGTGTAAAGTGGGACTGGCTGAATGTAGCTGTGACTTTAAATTCACTAAGGGCTGATTGGCTAGCAAGGCTTTTAGGGCTTTAGCCAGCTGCAGCATAGCGTCAAATAGTAATTCTCTGAGGTCTTAAATGGCTTAGTTGACCATATGGTGTAAGGTGCAATGGTGCATTTTGGCAGAAAATACAGCCCAGTTAAAACACACACACACACACGCACACACGCACACACACACGCACACACACATTTGCACTCGTAAACTAGTGAGGTCCTTTGATATAATTAATGCTGTGTAGCACCAAATCCTTATCTTAACTACTGCAGCTACATGTGACAACATTTACTTTCCTGCCGTCATCACATGTGGAGGTGAATCAGAAACAGGTTTATGGCCAAGTAGCTTTCTCACATGCAAAGAATTTGTCTTGGTATTTTGGTGCATAACGGCCACAATAAACATACTGAATCAGTGGTTTGTTAATTTTTAATAATGGGAAGACCCAGTGGGTGTATGATCATAGAACTATTAAATGCCATAGGTATTATAGGCTGCAGTATGGTTTTGGTCATCTGAGACTGCACACTGCTACTTGACACTTTGTTCATTAAAGTGACACTACTCTACAGAGTATAAAGGCTACTATACATTAAAGAATTACAAATTTATAGTGTACACATAGTTTAGTGAATATTTTAGATCCAAGATAAGGGTGACAGAAGGGTGGGAGTAAAAGACAACAATTTCAAATCAATCTGCTGCTTCAGCACCACAGACACCACCATGGATTTATCAATACACAGCACAGTTATATGATATTTCTTGGTCACAGATCTGATAAAATGGCAGATGTAAGAATGTCAGTTAAATTGCTCTTGGTCTTGCTCTCTCTGGTGGGATAATAGCCACAAAGTAAAATCTAAATACTATAAGCCTAACCCAAGTTTAGTATTATAAGAGGACCTCATGATCCCCCATGTCTGTGCTTTATGTGGTGCATTGGCACAGGATAAGCAATGTCTGTACTTTACTCAAATTTCCTGACGTTATCTGCCGGACATGATGTCAAGGCTCTGTGTAACATCAACATCTCAGGAGCAGAGTGTCTGTTCTTCAGCAGCCACATTAATAATTTAGAGCTGTTTTGGCCACTTCCTGCATGTGTTACAAACATAAATACATGAATAACAGATGCTTCGTGGCTGTGCGTGAATATGATAACCTTTTGTTGCTTCTAACCCTCTCCATCATCATCACTCTGTTTAAACGTCAAGATAGCCGATCTCACAACACAGCTGTTACCCGCTGTTCAACATATTATGAACCCCAATCAAATATCATATTTGTTCAAAAAACATAAAGATGCCAAAAACAGCAAAATAGGTAATTTGCAGTGGAATTTATACATTATTAGTCCTGTGTGAATAGGGCTTTAAAGCCTGATTCATTTGTGCGTCCCTGTAAGGTTTGATGATGTAGAGACTACTTTATTTGTACTTTAATCAGACAATAAGTTAGTATAACACAGTTGTTCAAGGAAACCCTTCTTTCTCATGGTTGACCAGTGGTTTGTGGATGGTTCATAATTGGTCAAGGATACAAATTCATGTACCACAGATCACCACAGTTAAACTCAATGTGAAAGCGTTGGGTAAATTACAAAAATCCACTGATTGCTGCAATTCCATGGTATTGAACTGACTTAATCCCGAAATGGTGCCATTAATAAATCTGAATCTTCAAACAGCCATTTTAAGAGGAGAGCTGGCTAAAATGTCCTCACACTCCCAAAATATCCAAACTGAAAATTGGGCCTCAACAGCACACAAAGGGACAAAATAAATCTGTTTCATTCACTGTTTGTCTCCTTTCCTCCCTCGCCCCACATACACACACCACACATGGTGCATGGTGTGCTCATGACGTGCAGCGCTGCAGTAGGTCTAAGTGTCAGATTGTCAATATGGAAACACTACAAACTGCAAAGGCCAAGTGGGAGATTACTTCCTGTCAGCTCTCCATATAAACAAACAGTACACACACTGAACTCAGATGCACTCGCATTGTAATACAACGATGCATGGTGTTGTATCAGTTATGTAACTGTGAACTCGAACCTGCTTTCACATTAATCAAAAGACACTCAATTATTTCCAATCAAGACTAATAATGTCTTTGGGGATTTCACAATTCATAGCAGCACAGACAGACTGAGAGGTGAGAAAAAACAGAAAAGAAAAGTGTGAAAATGATATAGGTATAAGTGTTAATAATAAAATAATAACTACAATATACATAATGATATGATAGACGTGAAAGTAGAGTGAAGTTCTTGCCAGTAACACCACTCCAGCCTTCATCACTTCATATTGTTCTCTTACCACCTCCGCCTTCATGACTCCCTGAGCACACATTTAATTTTTTTAATGTCTCTACACTATGGTGTAGAATGAACATTATGTATAGCAAATGATTTATTTAAATGGTGTTAAGTGCCCACAGAACAATGTCTTTTGTTTTAAATTAGGAAAATATTACAAGTAAATGAACTGACAACAGTTGAACTGTCTTTGAATGTTCAGAACATTGGGCACATAAATAAAAGAAGAGATAATGACGAGTACAATCTTTTTCTTACATCCTCGTTAAAATGAAATAACTTTCAAGCATTTTTTTTCATCAAAGCAAAACACTTTGGTGTTGGTTTAGTTGTGAAAAAAAAAAAGAAAATACAGGAACAATGAATCAAACCCACCTTTCCAGGCTGTCACAATTCAGTTAAAGGTGTACCCAAAAGTGCAGAAACACAGGACACAGGAAAAAAATGAACAAAAATAGCAACTTGAATTAACTTACTGGAGACCAAACACAAAGGAACAAAGAGTGGCTGAAGGGTTCAGGAAAAAAAACAAACAGGCAAGTCCATCAAAGAAGTCCAAATGAAGATACTGAAAAAGTAACAAAGAGAACAGAGGAAAACTAGGCACGAGACAGGAACAAGGCAGGAACACAGAGAAAGAGGGAACACAATCTGACTAAATACACACAGTGGGCTAATTGCTGGCAGGTGTAAACAATCAAGAACAGGTGAAATTAATCAGAACTCAAAGCACAGGAAATGAGACAAAGACAGGAAGTGAAGACAACAAAGACACGAGGGAAGACATACCACAATAAAACAGGAAGTGACTATAGATAACCCAAAACTGTGACACGGGCAGTATAGGTGTTAAGGAGGTAAGATGTGCACCCGCATCGTAATCAGGGTCAGATCACACACACACACACATTAAGAATTAAGTTCAACTCTGGTGAACTTTGAGGGGCCGGAGTCAATCCTCAACCATTAGCAAAGACATTTGTCTCAGCAGGCGATGGGCACTCCTCAGCATTTGCATATGTGTGACTGGAACCTTATGCTACAGATCAACGCATGGAAGGCGCGTATATTTGACCTGGTGTCCATGTTGGAATAAACAACATGGAACATCATAATGTATTTTGTTTGTCATTTTACTTGAGGGATTTTCGCAATTGATATAAGACGCTTAGTTGCAACAGAAGTTGACGTCAGCCAGCAGCGACCGAACAGTTTTGGAAAGCCAGCTGTGTTCCCTCCAGCATGGATTAAAAACCCACACGACAGTACGTCTGTCCTCAGCACAAACATACTGGAACAATTTAAAAGCAATTTATAAGAAAACCGAGTGTTGTTTATGTTGACCTCAGCGATCAGATGTGTTTTCTTGTGGGAAATGGCTTTTAATGATAAGGTGTGCTGTATTGATCATTCCTGATCATAGAATAAGATATATAATGTTATATTGATTGCTATTGATTAGTTACAATCACAGTCATTGTTTGGGTGTCTCTCTGCAACTCAGTTATTCATGCTGTCTGAAAACAAGAGGCCCTATAAATCAATGCTTAAGTAATTGAACTACTGTATGTGATAGCTGGCAGCGGATGTTACTACACCTAAACTATCCTCCAAAGGAATAATTACCGCCACACTAAAGAGATTAGGAGGAGAAGAGGGGACGAGTCAAAGATGCTTTTTTTAAAACCTGAAAACTAATTGTACTGGCTGCTTTCTGTTCTCTGTAGATAAGTGTGTGTGTGTGTGTGTGTGTGTGTGTGTGTGTGTGTGTGTGTTTCCATATGTGCGTGCACTGCGGGATGTGCGGGTCTGTGTGGGTGGGTTTGCAGCGACTGACTGTGTGTGCTCTCATGCTTAAGGCTGCCTTCTGCATGTACATATCCACCATTCATTCACATGTTAGCGTTTCACATTCCTCGGGGGGGGGAAGTCACGTGACATGCCTCAGCGAGCACTTTTCTAAAATGGCTTAAAGAATTATGGCAGGAAAACGTCAACATTTATCTAAATGCGTGTGTATGTGTGCGTTTGCACGTGCAGAGTGTGCTGCCTTTGAGTCGTGACCAGAAAATATCCTCCCTCCTGAGCACGTCTCAAACACCCACATTGAGGTTTTGCTGCTGCTGACAGGGAGCTGCAGTGTGTATTCTCTGCTGTGCATGTATCTGCTTGTCTTACTGTACTGTATGATGTAGTAAGAGCAAAGGGCAGGAAGAGAACTGTGGAGAAATAGCGGCTAACTCCCTCCAACACCACAGGAATCCTCAAAACATTGATTTCCAACGAGCAGAACCTCAACTCTTAAAGCAGTCATGATGAGGCTTGATTGGTCACATCATCTGCTTGCAGCTTCCTCCTCACAGGTGGTGCATCTGCTGCTGCTCTCTGAGGCTGTGTTTAACCCTCTAGAGTGCAATATTCCTCGACAAAGCAGGTGTGAAGTGGTCCTCAGGGTCAGACCAAGGTCGTGCCTGATCAAAGATCCAATTTTCACATCATTGACTTTTAGCCACAAGACAAGACCCAGACACTGTGCCTTATATATCATCTCCCTAATCTGCTTCCGTTCATAACTTGCTTGGTTTGCCCTTTTCTAATCATTAAAACCATCCTTATCCTTCTCAACTTAGTGTCACCCATTCTTACACCATGCTTTTCCCTGTGACAAAGAGCTATAATAAAAACTAAAAGAGGCTAGAAGCAGCCTAGAGGAGTAAATCATCAATCAAAGCTAAATTATTTCTTGTCAGCTGCACAGAAGTGTATTATGTTCCTCAAAATCTTGTTCTGGGGTACCTCTGGGATCAGCAAATTTGAAACTGGAAGTAATTTGGGGGCAGTTTATTGCTTCTTCAGTGTAATGCACTGTTTTTGGAGCATGACATGAAGATTGATCCATACATCTCTACTCCTCATCTGTTGCTACAAAAGAACGGTCTCTCTATACCAGTTTATTTTTTATGTTTTGTAGCAGTTAAATCAGTGTCAGGTCTGGTTCAAGCTAAATATCATTCTTCCTCCTCTGATATGAGCTGTAACTGTTTTGGAGCCTCAGGAATTAGTCAATAATTGAGTCACCCTTAAAGCTACTACAAGGAGTATTTGTACTGGTTATGAAACTGTTTCAATTTAATACTGATGCCTCTACATGACCTACATAAGCAAACAAGACCATCACTGAGAAGATTGGCCAGGTCTATATAGTTATTCTCTATACCTGGCACTCGGTCGGATTCTCCTTGAAAATGAGATAAATAGATAATGTGTTTACATTTTTCCAGCCAAAGTTATTGTGAGTATTACATCAGCCAGTTAAAAAGATGCTGGAGGAATTTTTTTATTCAGATAATTTTATTTTTCACCTTATATTTTGTGGTTATTATGGAGAAAAGTCTACAGCTTTTGTCCACAGAGGCCCAAAATCATTATTATTATGTTTTAAGTAAAAGTAACAAAAATTCACTCAAATGTGAATAGTTGCTGGTTTTATTTGTCTTGGTCTATTAAAGATCCAGTGTGTAAATTGTATATTATTGGCAGAATGTGGCAGAAATAGAATATAATATTGTACATTATTTATATAAGTATGTTTTCATTAGTGTTCAATCGATTGAAAATAAGAAATGTTGTGTTTTTGTTACCTTAGAATGAGACCTTTATATCTGCAGAGGGAGTGGGTCTTTTTCATAGTTTTGGCCTCTTGAGTGTGAGAACAGCACCTGAGGCCTCTTGGAAGGGGAGAGTGAGACGAAGTGTGTGCAATCTGCAAGCTCAAAAGCTAAATGCCACTAAATCCTATACACTAGTCCTTTAAACTAAATATGTTTGGGTGGTGGACTGTTTGTTAGACAAAAAAAAAAAAAGCAAGTGAAGGGTTCATTAGCAAAAACAGATGTCTTTGTTTTGATTTATTTTCCTAAATCATGTTTTCCGTGTACTCCTGGGAAGATCAATCAAACTGGTGTTGGGTTGTTTGGATGAGATATCTCTTTTTTTTCCCTAAAGCATGTTTTTCTGTTGTGCAGTCGAGGGAATATCAATCAAGAATGGCTTTTATCTTTTCTTGCAAATGTGCTCTTTAAACATGAGACATTTTCGTTTGACTATTTTCTAAAATTTTATAGACAAAACAATTAAATTTTACATCACAGTTAGTAAACTTGAGCTCGAAGAGAAACGAAAAAAGACTGAAAGAAAGAAAGACCACCTCTGTCTCATTTAGCTGCAGAATTCCTAAAACCTCCATGTATCTGAGGTCCTCAGACTGGTGATTAACAAGGCTATTAAAAGAGCTACAAGTCCCACACACAGCAGAGGTCAGGCACAATTAATCTTGTTTGATCCTCTGGGACACTTACATGATTTTGTTTTATTAGGGTCCCTTTAGCAGAGGTTAGTGAAATCCTCTCTGCGACACATTACATAATTAGTTATTCACACTCAAGAGACCAAAATTGTCATGACTGACTGAATAGACATTTTGAGTTATCCATCATGAGTTCAATTGTTACTTTTTAAAAATGCACATCATCAAAGTTGAGTTTACTCTATAAGTAAAATTCACGTTTACAAAACTTCCTGTCAACATATTGTCATAAGAAGTGAACAATTAGATAAGGTTATTTAATAAATGAACTGACTCAACTTTTAAGACAACACAGACAAGAAAGTTCGCAAGAACATATATTTTAACGTCTGCAATTCCAAAAGTAAGGGCTAATGTCAGATGAGGTTTCTGTTATCAGGACACGGAGGCCAGAACTGTCCAACACACTGCGACAAGCAGTGCCATGATTTTCATGTGACTGGAGGTCACAGTGAGTTTTGGGTGGAGGTCGAAAAATGTCCATCAGATCTGGTATCTGATAGACATGTGGAAATATATTTCTTGAAAGCAGGCACAGTAGATCCCCTGGCCTGGCAAACATAAAACCACTTAGGTTTTTCCTTGTCTGGGTCATTCAGGTCTTTGTGATTCTTAGATTGTGGATTGTGGGCCAGGCTGACATATTTGACCCCATCCTCGTCCCTCTGGGGGATGAAAGGTGCCATGGATAGCTCCAAGTTGTCCCGTCTGCCGTACCGAGCCAAACTTAGTTGGATGTCGTACCAGACTTTTCTGACCCGGCTAAGGGGCATGTCGCCAGATAGTGCAGTGGAAATTCTAGTAACTTCAAGGTCCGACTCAGAGATACAGGGACGGTGGAGGCTTTTCCTGCAATGCTTAAGTCTGCCACTGCACTGTTGGTCTGGAGTCTGATGTCAGTTATGATGGTGAATTCGGTTAATACCGGCCCTCGGACTCCTCAAGCTGAGGACCTGCTCATTCAGAGCATCAGTGGGGGGTTTTTTTTGTTTTTTTTTAAGAAACGGAGTCCATTCATTTTTACACAAGAAAATCTTTAAGTGCATTAACTGCCCATTTAGCTGTTTGTGTTAATTTTGTCTTTTTCATTTTCTGTTTGCTTTAATTCTTCCTGTGTTAGCTCACTCTCATTGTGATATTGTTTCCCTTTCTCTTCAGTTTTTCAGTTTCAATTTTTCATTTCAGTTCACTTTATTGGCACAAATGTTTGGTGAACAATATTGCCAAAGCATTAAGGCCAGTATAACACAAAGGATATACACTAAATGATATATGTACATCATTGCCATTATAATGATATACACATATATACAACACTAGCACAGTGGTTTATATAAATCCTCATATCTATCGCTGTGATAACAATTCAATAAATTGGCTTTATTGCTATTATAAAACAGTCTTTTATGCTTCTAAAGAGACTTCGTCTGCATCCCAGTCATTAAAGTCGTCATATTCTGCATATATGTTAAAAGAAATGTTGAAGTCACTCATTTTTTTGTACTTGTACTGGATGTTAGCTTGTTAAACCTGTTGCAGTAGATTGTGAACAGAGGCTTTAAATGCTTCCTTGTTGCTATGGTTATTCATTCAGCTGCATTAGTTTAGAATGGCGTACAGATAGTTTAGCTTAAAAAGAATGCATGGACACCCTGCAGCCAGTAAGAATCGAGTATTCACCTGGATCATGTTATAACGATTTGTTAAAGTCCATCTACTGTGGAGGATTGCGAGGAAGATCAAAATCTCTCTAAAAAACGGCTACTACTGGACCTCACGGTCAATAATTAGAATATATTGCTAATTTAAATTGTAAATTAATAAGTGAATTCATTAAATTTAGACAGATACAGCAAATGAGACAATTTGAAGTTGAATCAGAGATGTTAGGGGACACATGAGCATTTTTTAAAGATGTCACCAGGTTGGCGTGTGCTTACATTTCTGATAAAGGTTAATGCATAACAAAAAAGTGTGACCGGTTTAGTGTTTCAGCAGGTTAGTATCTGAAATAAATTCTGTTTTTCACCAGCTTCAAGCACTCTATATATGAAAAGCACCATGACAATAAAAAATCTTACAGCTGATTTTGTCCTCTGACTTTCTTGAGGAGGAAATACAGAAAAAAACGTCCTTGGTCTGTGAAAAAAAAGCACTGTGAAAAAATAATGTGACAAAATGACACCGTCTAAGGTGTCTGGAGTCATTTTTCTCCCATGTTGGCATAATTCATATAATAACACAAAAAGGCGTGATTTTTGACAAAACTGTATTTTTAGTCTGTTCCGCACGGTCTAATCAAAGTGTAGCCGCTTTGCTTTGGCGTGAGGTAGGTTTGATTCTCCGCTTTGTTGTTGTAAGATGATTTATCATAAATGACAAACAACACCCAGAGGAAATAGACGCTAGAATGAGAAATGGTATATTTTTGTTGAAACCCTTGGCTTCTAAACATAAGTGAACACAGAATATTTAACGTCACTGCCCAGCCTTGTGTTGTGTTGTGAAGGTGGAGAATTTAAGTGTTTGAAAAAAAACATGTTTAGGTACCACTTTACAACAAGACTACCCTTGATGATTTAGGGTAATGATTTATACATGGTTTATAATTAGGTTATTCATTAGGTTGCAAACACTTTATAAATCATTAATTAACAATTAATTACAAGTTGTAACAGTTTTTGTATATTGATGTAAATTAATTTTCAAAAATCCGATATTGTTATACAGTATTGGCTGATATTCTTCATGCAGAATATTATATACAGAATATATTATATATTATATTTTTCTTTTTGCACTTGATATTATTATTATTACAGGAAATTATAACACAATATGTCCAAAATGACATCAGGGCATTGAAACAGTAAATGTTGTGTGTTTCAATAATCAAAAACAACTATAAACAAAAGAATAACAGAACAAATAGAGCAAAATGTGTATACATTTAACCTGAATTAAGAAAATGGATCAAATACACACAAAATTGTGCCTGCAAAGCAAACCAAAGATGAAAAAGATGCTGAGAAAGCAGCAAAGAGCATCAAAAAGGCTCAGAAGGACATAAAGGATAAATGAATGGAGTGAGATTGTGAGTGTGTGTGTGTGTGAGAGAGAGACAGAGGGTTAGTGAGAGAGAGACAGGTTAACACTGAATGGTAACCGGAAAGATCTGCGACACGTGTCTCCATCGTCCGACGGAGCACCACAGCGCATGACTGCCCCAGGGCTGCTGCACTCAGCCATGTCATGGCTCAGCGATCCCACACACACACACTCACACACAGTAGGAGAGACTGACAGGAGGATGAGAGGGTGAAAGAGCAGGAAAGAGAGGGTGAGAGGACAGAGGACAGAGGAAGTGGAGACTGAGGTGTGGAGAGATGTTGAGTGAAGGAGTCAGATAAGGCGGGGGGAGGAGGGGCGGCGAGTGAAAGTAAGAATGTCATGACAGCCTCAGATTCAGATATAGAAACACATACCCTGCACTGTACATGTGTACCAAACACTGTAGCTGTGTTAGCATCTTCGCTTGACTCATTAATTATTTGTGCACAGGTGAGCCTGAACGTCCTGATGAATTAAAGCTCTAATTCATTTAATAGAGAGAGACTGGAGGGACGGATTGTTGGTCGAGTAATGAGAATACAGCAGATCTCTAATGTGACGCTACACTCGGGCCACTGAGTCTCAGCGGGACGGCTACTGCCCGTGGCTTCTGGAGCTACAAAAAGCTCAACTTTTATTATCCTATATGTGTTTGATACCTTTTGAACAGTGACTGTTAATGGCAAAGCCTGAAGTGAAGCGTGGAGCTTTAGAGAATATTAGATTAGTATAGTGAACAGGTGGGGCTCATATGGGAATACTGATAGTCCCACAGTCAACATCACTTTACTCTAATTGTGCACTGAGGTCCTTGTTGCCTTTTTGTGTGAGCCTGGGAATCAGATGAATCTGCAAGCTTATGTTTCATTTGCTCTGGCAGACACATCTGGCAGTCGCAAGTGTGGTTACGCTTTTCAGAATTTGGAACAGACAACACGTGCTGCTGTACATGTAATGTGAAATGCAGTTGTTGGTGAGGGCAACACATCTAACAAACACAAAATACAGTACATCTAAAAGCAAAAGAATGCACCGTTTTCATTACCTGAAAGCCATGTTTCCCCGCAGCAGCCACAGATAACATTAGCACGTCTGCAGCCAGCGCCTAAACAGTGTAACTTTACCGCCCATGCAGCTTATGCCAGCAGGGGTCAGTCTCTGCATGGCAACGCAGCTGAGCAGACAAACATGGAGGTATGAAAAAATGGATACCACCCACACTAAATGCAAAAATAGTGTGTGAGATTTATAAGTCTGTGCAAAATCTTAGTATAAAACCAATACGTGTGAATTTGCAAACAATCAACGGGGAAATATTACAGTTTGTGAGCACAGCGGTGGTAACAACGACATCAACATAACAGGAAGGAAATCATGTGTGCATTTCCCTTGTCACAGGCTGCAGGTTGTAGAGATGGATTTGAGAGCAGAGAGGGATAGATTTTATTTTGTGTTGTGTGTAAAATGCACTAAATAACTAACAAGATAACAGTTTCAAAATTGAGAGGTTTAGATTTATATTTACAGAAGAAAATTACATTTTAATATTACAGAGAAAGTTAAGTGCTGGAAAAATGTACTGTTGGGTATCGGTACCGAATTCCAGGTAAATGTGAACGGCACCCAAATCTAATCTTCCCATCCCATGATTTCCATCCATCTTTGATCTCAGTGGTACAATCACAAATGTTTGGTGTAGGTTTGATAACTTACTGTTTGCTCTCATGCATATTCTGAACAATGCACACATTTCTTTTCTTTTTTAAGAAAATATGAATATACTGAAAAAAGTTGAAAGAAATGTTTTATATGTCCAGAAGTTCTTTCTTTAGAACACTAATTAGCAATATGACTAATAAAGCTGCTAGTACTCACAAGTTTCTGTTTAAACCCTGCATATCAGTGTTTGAAGAAAAATATTAAATTATACGCAGCTACATTTATGTAATTACTGTATTACAATAGAAGTCATTAAAGTGGGTGAATTGGTACTTTACACTCAATTCCAATATGACAATATCTCTTTGAGTCTATTGGACTGGGGCGCCCTTTAGTGAGTCATTGACAGCTAGACTAGATTTGAGTCGTGATGAGGCATTTCTTTCACTCATCATCCCAATCTTGGCTTCATTGCACAGGCTGCCAACCTCTGCAGAATTCATTTTAAACAACCGTTAATCACATACGAGGCTATGCCTGGTCTGGCTCCAGAGAAGCCCTGTATCCCTGATCTTTTCACCAGTACAGGTTGAAATCTGCAGTGATAAATCTTCTAACATTTTAGAGTTTACTGTTTTCTTGGCTCTGGAAAAGCTTTCCACTTAGAATCAGACCAGCTGACATATTATGGCTTATATATGTTGTTGCCTGGTGGAGTTTTCTTGTAAACATGTTTACATTTGCTGTTACTGAACAAAACCCATTTTGTGTATCCTTGAGGTCTAACAAGTGTGATGAATGTATTTTCTTCCCTATGAAACCTTTGTGATGAAGATTTATTTCTTTATTTTTAGAAGTTTATAGTAGTAGTGTTTACAACCATGTTTACTAGCTTTTCCTCCTGGTCTTTGTTGGTGCATTGCAGCATATCTAGGCGTGTTACTGTGGCCTTTTGATCAGTGGTGCAC
>JAJHUR010083286.1:0-28005 GCA_027495735.1 Lutjanus campechanus | reverse complement strand
TACATATTCATATATCATTTAGGAAAATGGGAATTACACCACGCCCCATGAAATTGATATTTTCTAGAAAGCCACTACCCACAAGCTTCAAGTTTCTCTTTGCCATTAATGTTTAATACTTGCAGATTCTTGCCTCACCATCCTGAAAAACTGGATTTTTATTTTTTTTTACACATACCTGACAGCACAACACACATAGACACATTTGCACTTCATCCTGAGGACATTCCTGCTCTCCACATGTTGCCATGGTGTTTAAATACCTGTGTTTTATCCTTTTATTACACAAACTTCCAAGTGCTCTGGGCCTGCTATTTTTACGTTTTGTCAGAACTACTCAGACTAAATCTCATGCCGGCTTCATGGTTAAGTTCCGTGTTTAAGGTCGAGCTCAGGTAAAAATCTGAATGAAGGACTTGTTTTTGTTATTCAGTCAGCTAATATGTTTCAGGCCTGCTTGTCTAAAATCCATTCAGCTTTCATTCTGCTTAATACATCATGGACAATATTACATTCTGCATCTCTTGAGATTTTTTCCCCCCTCATGGACAGATGAGGCATGGAGAAAAAAAAAAGACACCCTTCGCTACTTAAGCCACAATTTCACTGCAGCTTGTTTCTGATCTATATGTATATACCTGTGTTGAAGATAGATAACCGTATATGACTGGCAGTGTGGTCTCTCCCTGCTCTCCCCCTATTTGACATTTCAGCCTGAGGAAATGGCTCCTCTCTGGCATTTATTCGCTGCTCTGGGGTTGCGCAGCCCTATAGCTGCTGTCATTTACACTTTTTAATGTGTGTGTTAGCGCCACACTTTTCTGTTTAGTTAAACAATAGCTGACTTTCCTCTAAAGAGACAGAATGGCAGGAAAAACAGCTACAGTGTCCCTCAGCATTTCACCTCTGTATAGAGTTCTGACATGCACATGCACGGACACACGCGCACACACGCGGGCGTTGCATGTTGTACAGTAAGAGCCCGCCAAAGCCCTCAGTGTGTCACCTCTGTCATAGTGTTAATTAGACAGTGTCACCGTCTGTCCCCAGTGACATTTATTGCACATTTGAATATTTTACCCAGACAGATGGTAAGAATGTCAAGGCGTGACACTGAGTTATTAAGCCCTAGCCCTCTCCCTTGGCGACAGAATGCAGGGCTTGTCAGCACTCGATTGTTTTAATAACTCACTGGCAGTACGGCAGCAAAGTTTGCCCTGACTCTCTGTGCTGCAGCTAGTTCCTAGGGCATAGGTGACAGAGCCCACACTCTCACACACATGCACACACATACCGGCTTTGGCTTGATTCCGATGAATGAGGAGGAGCAGGAATTCCCTCACTGAATAAAAGAACAGGTATCTTGGCTCTGTGACCCCTCGACTGGCATTATCCATCTGCACACCGCCATGCTTTTCCATATCGCGCATGACCTTCACGTGCGCTAACACTCTTGTCAGATGCGCAGCCCAGCATGGATGTGCTCCATAACCTTAGAATATGATACCATGGTGTCACACTGAGGTCAAATCCTCCTCGCTCACTGTCACGTACTGTGCAGCGGACTCACTGTTGCAAACAAAATGAGGAGGAGAAAATGCACCCAACAAAAAAATATAGGCTTAAAGCAACGCTGTTGTTTTTGTTTATTTGTGTCAAATTGTGTTTCTCAAAATTTGCTGAAATCCCAGTTTGGGAGCAGTTTCTTCTTTTCAAAGGTAATCATTGTTAAGCAGCATTTTTATTGCACAGGTCAGTCTTGGACAGGTCACAAAAGGCCACTCTAAAATGTGTAGTTTTATCTTACTGAAAACAGGGCTACAGATACCATTTTTTGGCCCAAGGAGGGCAAAGTCATGACCCTCTGATTGGCTAGCATTCATTGCCTTTGTTGATTGGGTGGGTTAGTTTTTGACATGAGGAGTGATTGGTTAGGGTAAACTTTGCCCTCCTGGGAAAAAAAACAGTATCTGTAGCCCTATATGATATCCCCAGTAGCCAAATAAATGTCTTATTTTCCGAAATAAAACTGCACTTTTAGAGTGACCAGCCCAAATCGATGAAAAGGACCTGTCAGTTTCAGTAATCAAAATGAAAGGCGGAATCAGGGATGCTCCCAATATTTCTTTTGGTCTCCACCGCCATCTCCACAAGGTGTTTGGCACATGTCTGAAGAAAATAACACTGCCAAGACAACACAGCGTTGCATACCGGCTGTTACTTCTTTTTAGCGTGACGTAAAAAAACATGGAAGTCAACGTGGATTTTAACAAAGATGTGAACAAAATTTGAGAGGAGTAAAACTTTTGTGTGCATCAAAGAAGTCTAAGTGTTCTGTCTGCTGTTGAGTGTAGTCCTGCTCTCAGATAAAACAATATTGTGTGGCATTGCACAATAAATGTGCACATACTGGTTGAAGTTGACTTGAGCTCCGCTGTAAATTTGTCGAGGTCATCAAGATGCCATGAAGTCAAGAACAGTCATAAAAAATGTGTAAGCTGTTTTGTTTCCCAGCTTGTGAAATAACACTAACATGGGAGAATGATTTCAGAGGGTGTGTTTGGCCTTGTTGGTATGCTGCATACTCGTAGCAACAAGGGCAGGGAAACCTGCTTAAATGAAGTTCTGCTGGCAGGTGTTAGGTTGGATCCTTATCAGCTGATGATCAAACAATGGCAGATTGTGAGGCAGAAGCTGTGGCAACGATTCCTTCTGCAGAAGATTCATACGAACATGCACTACAGGGGGGCAAGTATCTGTAAGGCGAACATATTAAGCCGTCTATTAGCCAATATGTAGATGTCAGTCAGGCCACAGCTTGCAAGTGCTGGCAAAGATAATTCAATGACTATTTTGAATTGGCCGTGGTTTTCACATTTTTGTGGAAGTATTTTAAAGGCTTTCCAATGAAAAGACGACACAGTAAACCCTGTAAGTGTGTGAAAGTAGCCAGAAAATAAAATGAGCCGAACATTGCGGCACGCTATATTTGCTAAACGGACTCACTGTTACTTTAAGATTACAGTGTAAAATTAGCATTAACAACCGTGTGAATGCAATTTCAGCACTGCATTTTTACATTATTCATTTGCCATGTGGAGGAGAAATGGAATGAAATTGTGATTCACATTGTGTGAAAAACACAGAGAATGAAAAGAAGTTTCTAGTACACCGTCACAGCTAAACACATCTAAACAGGGCTGACCACTGGCATGAACGCTCATGCAATATGCAGATGTTTAGGGCCACAACTGTATGGGGGCCACACAGTCAGTCTGACTCTCTATGTTGCTGGCTCATATAAGTTTATCAGTAATTTCCACATACAGAGTACAAATGACATTTTGTTTTTCACAGCCCAAGATGCTACCATATACACATGAGAATAAAGAGTATTGAAACGTGAAATTACAGAAGAACAAACTTGTAAAAAAAACAGGGAAAAACAACAACACCACATCTTGAAGGCAAGAAAGAGTACAAGTCAATAAAATGAAAAACATTATCAAATTAATGTGAAACCTTGTCAAAATAATGACTTGTTATTTTGAGATGCTAAACTGACTACAGTACCTGACATTTGGCCGTTTTGTGCCTCTAAAATGATGAAATTCCAGGCCTGCTCCTCACATTTTGTTTGGTGTTAAGTTGATTTGCTTGCATCTGTATCCATGGTAACGCTGGTTAACTAGCAAGCAAGTAGCACGACATGAAACTTGTTTTAATTGAAAATGTTTTCAGCTAAAATTAGTAATACATTCTTTGCTTTCTAGCCACTGCTTCTGATGGCTATGATTAGTTTAATTCATTCATTACAAAAAACAAGACTTTAATGTTAGAAGAAAACATTGGTCGGTATGTGTGTGTGTTCATTCAGTTATGAACAGTGTGTGGTTACACTGGGAGTGCTTTGGGGCCACAGATAAAATCTTGTTTAGGGCCACCAAAACCCGAGGGCTGGCCCTGTGTCTAAAATGTGTCCTGGTGTTTAGGAGAGACTCAAGTTTTCTGTAAATCTGGAACTTATCCTCCTGTTGTTGCAGGGTCTGTTGTGGATGTGAATGCCCTTTAATACAGATAAATACTGGACAAATATTGATTTGTTTGGGCTTTATTTTGTGTGTATACTGTAACAGGCCTGTAGCCCCCAAAGTGGACTCCTGACATCCACAGCTACTGTGCAAAAAAAATTCTATTCCTCTGTTGTTTTTGTGACAGTGTGAGTCTATAAGCCAGGTTTGTTTAGTTATTCCTGTTATATCCTCCCCGCTGTCGCCGTGTCTCATTCCCACAGCTCATTCTCATCTTGTCCGTCATTTCTCCCATGAGTTTGTGAGCTATGTGTAATTACCCAGTTTGTTTGCACCTTGGCTCTAACTGCCTGTCTTTTCACAGCAAGCTTGTGTTCACAGGAACCACGCGTGTGTGTATGTGTTTGTGTGTGCATGCGAGGGTTTGCATGAACCAATCAGTCTTTAGCAAACATGGGTGTGACAGGCAAGAGTATGCAACAGTGCTAGTGTGTTTCTCAGCACATGTGTGCGTCACCCGGAGCCCACTCTGGCAGACACGGAGAGACAGAGAGAGGGACCTTGTCGTCTCTAATCCCTTTGTTTTGAGTCAGATTAGAGCTTTGCGAGGCGTTTGCGAGGCCTGCAGAATGTGGATTTAAGGATTAGTCTAATAAACAGAGGCTCTGTGGCACTCTGCAGCCCAGTGTGGAGATTACACAGGCACCGAGAGCAAGGAAGAGAGAGGGGTGGATTGTTTCCCCCCCATTCATTTCCATCCTGACAAATGAGAGAGGATGAGAGGAGAAGAGACATAGAGGAGAAAATGGAAGGTGGATGAGGTCTCTTCACAGTTCCTGATCAGTGTGGCAACTTTCATCCCTCTCGTTCCCTGCAGGGACCGCAGCTATGAGTCACATATGCAGACCTTGGGATATGTAACTCTTATCCCACACTCTTGATTGACCTCAACAATACTTCATAATTACTGCATTCAGGCTGGCTGATCACAGGGGATGTTTCTTCATTCAAATGCTCAGCAAAGCACAAATAATGCACAGAACAAGTCTTCACTATTAACTCAGGAGGCTAAAAGGAAAACAACTTACACTTGGTTGCACCAACAAAGTTTAATTTAATCTAAGATTAGCCCTAATCAAAATTTAGCAAAACTAGGTTCAAAATGAGCAAATCCAGATTTGACTTATGCAGAGCTCCGCTGTGCATTTCAAAACTAATCTCTGTTTCGTAAATCCAGGTTTAGTGAGGTAAACCAAAATTAAAAAGTCTAATCTCTATGTAGGTGCTTGCTTACTCAAATTAAAATAGACAAATAAATAAAAACAAGTTTGAGTGCTGTTGGATCTAGTAAGGATAGAAGAGAGGAGAAAACCATTAACGTTGCCCTGCTCTGTATGCTAACTAAACATTTCGTTGTTTGCTAGCTAGCTTAAAATTAAAAAAAAGAAAAACTTCATATTTTATGTCAGCAAGCTAAAAAAAGTTACAGTTTTCTAGCTAAAAGGGTTACCAAAACATCACATTGTTTGCTAGCTAGCTAAAACGTTGGTTAGCTTAGTTAGCAATAATGATAGCTCAGCAGAGACTTATTTTTATCAATCCATCACAAATAGGCAGCTGTTTTAAAAGTTAAACCACCTCAAGTATAAGTTTAATGTTAACACTGGATCACATTTTAAATTGTTTAATATATAAAATTGAATAGAAAAAGTTTTTGTGAAACAGGATTTAATCCAGGTTTAGAATAAAAACTAAACTGTGGTTTAAGAGAGGTTTAAAATTAATTGTTCTTAATCCTAAAATAGTTTAAAGGTTTGGTGCAGCAAAAATGAAAGTCAAAGCATGATTTTTGGGGGTTAAAAATGAATCCTTGTTGGTGTAACCCAGCCTTCATGTGTTTTAACTTTCTGTTTCCATTCTATTTTAGTACAGTATGAACTTCTGAGGCTGGAAACCCTAACAGAACTGGGTTCAATTACAGAGAATATATCTTGTTATATTTCTGTAAGTGACCTTATTGTTGTGTGGCAGCGCAGATGAAAGGCGGCCTAATTTGTAAAGTCTCCCCACTGACTTATTGTGTGCTGACTTACTAATGAAGGGCTCCAAATTTGAGATTTGAGCGCTGCTGGCTGCACAACATCGCTGCATTCAGAGGCCAAGTTAAATGCAGAAGACACACAATTGACATGAAAAGCATCATGTGAACTGGACGACAGCAGCAATGTTATTTTTTGTTTTAAAAAAAAAAGGAAAAAAAAAGCTTAAAGCATCAATATCACAACAATGTCAATGACTAAAAAAAAGCCAACTTATACAAATACAAATAGCGACACAGCCAGTGAATACCATGACCGATCACACTTAATAAGCCAGTGATTTTTTCCTATTTGGCTAAAAGAGGTGTTGGAGGTAATGGGGCGAGGTGTGTGGGAGCGCGAGTGATGAAATGTTTCCTGTCCTGCACGCCCCTCAGCTGTTGGCTCACACATCATCTTGGATCCAAAATGGGCCGCAGTTTCCAGTTGAACCGGAGCCATGCATGCAGCCCCAGCCACCCTTTTGCCGTGTGTGTGTGTGTGTGTATGTGTGTGTAAGTACTTATATTTTTGTGTGTGTGTGTGTCTTTGCATGCGTGCGTGCACTTTCAATGCCACCCGAGATTGAAGACATGATTAATGACTCTTCATGGTGAGGAGCCTCTCAGTCAGAGCCCTGGTCCAGAGCTCATACAAGGCAGGTTTGTGTGTGTGTGTGTGTGTGTGTGTGTGTGTGTGTGTGTGTGTGTGTGTGTGTGTGTGTGTGTGTGTGTGTGTGTGTGTTTTAGAGACAGAATGATAGAGGTCATGGTTCATTTATAGATGTGGGTACATACAGGAATATTTATATATGCTAATACATGTGAAAACACACACATACCTCTGTCTCAGTCCAGGAAGTAATCAGGATCATCTGACAGCGAGCCTTTTCTCTGCACACACACACACACATTTTTCACACATCTATACAGCTTTACATTTCTTATACACACAGTGAAATTGAAAGTATATTTTACATAATGAGATATTTGTCGAAAAGGCTTTTAATTACTATACAGTGTTAAAACTAATTACATTGATTCAGTGTGTACCCCAAGAAAAAAAGATGTTACTGGCGAAAAGAACAAATTAATCATAAGGATAATAAGGATTTACACTTAAAGATACGATGTCAAGTATAAGCTGCTCATAAGGGAAATCTAAACATGAAATTGGATGTTTTGATGAACTGTATGTATAATAAATAACCCATATTTGGATTTCGAGTATAGGATGCTCTCCCTGAAATCAAGATGCAGTGACTTTTTTTTTTTTTTTGAGATGTGTAATTGAGTACAAGTCTCATACAACGATTTGTTTTTCCTCTTTATTCTCACGCAACCTCTCTGTACTCCACTCTCTCCCCGTCTCCTCTTTTGTTTCTCTCAGTCACTCTGTGTCTTCCTCTCTTTGTCTTTGTGAACAAACTGTGTAAACAACTTAATTTGAGCAGCAGCACAAAAACAGCAGAAAATTGAGAGCAAAACGCTTTATAGCCACAATTTTGTCTTTTGTGATAACAGGGCATGGTGTTTTCAATAGGCTGTCTTTTTCTATTCAAATTCCTTTCAAATTAAAAAAAAGAGAGAGAGAGAGAGTGAGAAGAAAAAGACACCAAATGAAGAACTTCATCGCCTGTTGACAAAGAGTGTTGGAAGAGTGGATGAATTTTCTGGTGGAAAGGCTCCATGCTGTGTTTTATCAGGCTTTTAGCCACCAGTCTTGTTGGCTGATTGTTGCTTTTGGTTTGGTTAGAATTGAATTAAATGAGCCAGATAATGGCTGCTTTACAGGCTCATCTCATCCAACCGAAAGATAAGATAAGATGAGATGAGAAAAGATAAGTTCTGATGCTGTCGTGTTGACACATAAACACCTGTGAACATCATTCAAAAGAGTCACAAGGTGAAGTTTTACCTAATGCTTCAGAGTGGACGAGAATAATTGAAACTTAGATACAGTGATCCAAGACTTAAAACAAATAGGCCAGGGGCATGAAGTGGTCCAAGCAGGGAGGGGTCCAATGGCCCCTCCCTACTTCAAACCCCCTTACGTGCAGCGCCTTTGCTCAAACCACTCCCAACTTCGAATTTGGCTTTTATTTTTATCTCAACTGCGCACCTGTGAAGCCAAAAATCTGTCCGCAGACAGACAGATTCATGAACACTATGGCAAAGTACTCAAAGCTGCCTCTGTGATAGTTCCTGCTACAGTCTGCAGACCCACATTTTGTCAATGTGACACACACACACACACACACGTAGACTCACAAGGTGAAATTTCACCCAATATCTTAGAGTGGACGGGAGTGATTGAAACTGGCGTACTCTGATCCACAACTTCAGATGAATGTGGGCAAGGGGCATAAAGAGTAACTTCCTACTCGACTTCTTCCAGCGCCTTTGTCGGCCTTAATTTTGATCTCAGCTACACACCTGGAAAGTTTTGTGTCTTCATCTTGCACACTTGTGAGGCTATCACTACAGACAGACATATAAGCACCTTGGAAAGTATTCAAAACCACGTATGCGGCAGTTCCTGCTACAGAAGATGCCTCCAGGCCCACGTTTTGCCACAATGACACACACAGACTCATAAGGTGAAAACAAGATAACATGGCAAAATAAAAATGACTGTTTTTATATCTAGATACTGTATCCACATAGTTGTATTAACATTTAAGGCAAGCATACTTTACATATGGGTATAGACCACAGGAAGTTATTTTGATGAGCGATTATTTTAATTTAAATTAATAATTAAATGAATTCAATTAATAATTTTGCGATAAACTGCAAGCGTTGGGGATTTGGACAGTTGGATGGACAAAACAGGACATTTGAAGATGTCACCTTAGACTTCAGGAAAACAGGGGACATGGATTATTCACTATTTTCTGTTTTATAGACCAAAGTATTAATCGATTATTCGAGGAAAATAATCAGGCAGATTAACACACAAGGATTTCATAGCTGCAGCTTTAGTTAGAGTGGAGTCTACATCACACAGAGCGATATACATACTGAAAAAGCTGGACACTGTCCAAGCTCTGGTGTATAGTTTCATCTGGAGTGTGTCAAATGTCAGGATATTTTGTAGTTGATATTGTGAACATGCCCTGCTTGAGCCTCCTCCTAGTTAGCTGCAGTAGGAGTCATTTGGACAGGAAGCCTCCCACAGTGTGATGGCCCTAAACAGCATCTATACAAGCACTCTCACACCGCCCCTCTGCTTATTTGTCTGATAAATGAGGGCAGCGGCTGGATGGAATCTCTGCAGCTAATTGTCTTTGGGTATCTGACCAATGTACAACCATTACAAATGCAGTGAAATAATGTGCACGAGCCGCGTCCGTTGTGATCGGCACGTTCACGGGGCCGTTATCTCTGCGGCTCCTCTTTCTCCAGGCAGATTTGAAGCATGACGCAACAACACACAAAATACCTGAGGCAATTTCAAGCCATGAATGCGCAAATGTACCTACTGCTGAAACATTTCTGACCCACTGCTGGCTTTGTATTCAAAGCAGTCTGGTGGCTTGACAGTATATTTTTTTGCTTTCAAGTTTTTCTGTAATTGGGGACCGATGGAATTACTGAGCAAGTATTTGACTATTTCACTTTTAGGAAAACAGTAGGAGAGACCGGGGATGGTAGTTATACTGTTTATTTGAGCATCAATAACTCAGTGGTTGTTAAGGCTAGATCTCTCAAACTTTGACACCACGTATGTATATTTATCTACTGAAAATAAAACTCACTTGGACGTCTGCGACACAGCCACAGATTAAGTGACTTAATGTCAAATACAAAGAGTTCTGTTGTTACAACCCGTCTGGGGTAAGTTGTAACACTACTGGTGATAGATGTAACAATGTAAGGAACCACACTATCCAATGTATTATTTTATTTAAGAATATATATTGAAGAATACAAATAAAGTAAACAATTTAAAGTTACAAATAACACCTCATGTAAGAGTTACTACTATCCCCATTCCAAGTAGCCATTACTTAGCTAACCTTTTTTTAGCATGTAGGTTTGAAGCTAGCATGAATGCAAAGCATCAAAATAAACTAGATTAATTATTACTTTAGGCTGTATAAAACAAACCATTGTATGCACAATATGATGAGCACTAGACAAATAAAATGACTGTGAAAAAAAATTTTACTTTCTTACCTGAAAATGAGATTTTTGGTCATAAAATGTTGCTCAGAGACATGCCACTTCTCATGTGAGCTCAAAAACAAAATGAGATTGTACCATATTGATAATATGATTGTATGTTGCAACAGTGTTACAACTAACCCTTTGTTACAACACTCCCTGGTCTCCCCTATGAAATGTTTACAGTCTTAATCTGTATAAAACCTAATCAGTATAAACTTACTGTGTCAGATTATGGTGATTGTGACAGGTCAAGAAGACTAGATGCTTATTTTCCGTGAATAAGAAACACTCTTGAAACGCAAATCCTATGTGATTACACAGGATTAAAAAAAACTGCTTCTTAAAATAGCTGCGTCTGTATTTAAAGCCATGCCTGTATACTGCCGCCTTCTTTTCTTTGATATCTGGACTCTGTTCTGTCAGAGGTTGATCAGGTTGAATGGGAAACCATCTTGTTTGATGCTCGCTAATCCACTGATGTCATTAGCTTCCTATTAACTGGGTGTGATTTCTAGTTACAGTGGATTTACATTGTGTCATTTTCCATATTTTTCTCTCCGAGCTCTTATTTGCAGAGAAAAGGCCATTATCTGTACCAAACTTCACCTCTGTAATTTCGAAAATGAATTCTCCACCCTCCCTGTCGTCTTCCAATTACTTTTCTCATTCTGCCTGGATTTCATGGTCATTTCACGGTCGCACGCATGTCTCTTTTCTCCTTCGTCTAACCACCCTTTTTTGCCTGACAGGGAAACGCAGCTACTTGCTGCCTCATGCGGGTGTTTGCACAGTTTTGCATGTGTGTGTCTCTTCTGCATGTTTGTATATGAATATGCATGTGTGTCCGTGTGCCTGACTGGCGGCATACCATGAAGTTATAAAATGCGACCAGTCGGAATGACAATAAGCCATTATGGTTCTGATGAATGAGATAATCCCCCTCAGTGTGATGATCAGCGGAGGTTGGACCGCTGTCACCGGAGTAATTAACAAGAAAAAGTTTGACGGGCGTGTATGTGGGTGCGTCAGCGACCTTGAAGAAAACACCTGCGTGGGTGGAAGGTGATTGATATGCGTTCCGGATCTCGTGATTGACCCCCTTGGCTTTCTCCACTTTATCCATCTATCTCTCATTCTGTGTCCTTTCTCCTCCTACTCAAGTAGCATTACACCTACAAACTACTACTCAAGTCCTTCTAGTGACTCTCTCTCTCTCGCTCTCTCTCACACACACACAAACACACACACCTGTTAAGTGTGTATCAGAGATATCTGTAACCCCAGCCATATACACTGACTTGCAAACTTTTGAGCTGATTTTAAAGGAACTGTTCAACATTTTGGAAAATTCGCTCATTCACTTTCATAAATGAGAAGATCAATACCACTCTCATGTTTGTGCGCCAAACATAGGATGACCATATTTTTAAACCCCCAAACCTAGACCCTTAAGTGGTACCACACATTCATACGCACTCACATCTACGCACTTATGCAGGCACGACAGGCCTTTTCATCGGGATGGGGAACACTCATTTCAGTGCTTAGCACACCTACCGACAGGCCCGGTTTCATAACAAAGTGAGGGTGCATCTGAAATTAGTTGAGATGCACTAGTAGCTACACTGCAGGCTGGCAAGAGCAATCAAAAACATTGTAGGTGTTACGGGTCCAAATGTGGTCCCTGTTCGAGACAGATTATGCTGGAACACAACCGCAGTAACAGTGTGTCAAATCTTTTCAGCAACACTTATTAGTCACAATGGCAACAATGATATGCTGATAAATCTGCAGCCTCTGAGTGGTGCTGAACCTGAGCACAGTGGTGTTACGCGTGACCACTTGTTTGCCTTCATTAAATAAGCTGAAAACAACACCAGGCTGTAATAGTATAACCACACAGACCTTCTTCTGGTCACCGTAGTTAAATACAGAGCTGCAGCCAGTAGGTGATTAGCCTAGCTTAGCATAAAGACTGGAGGCAGCAAATAAATAAGCAGATAAAAAAGTCCTGGCGTCACCTCCAAGCTATATTAGCTGTACCACTAGCTTCTGTAACTCGCTACATTTCTTACGCCTGTCTTTCTAAAAAAAAAAAAAAGTGTTCCTGGGGTTATTAACTTTATTCTGATGTAAATGAGCATCTATTGCAACACTTGCAGACATGATTAGTTATGAGAAATGTTAATGACCTTTACAAATTGTCTGATAGCAAGGTTTTCCTAGTTAGTTTAGCATAGTTTAAACTGTTTAAACTGTACATAGTTATCATCATCCTTACGGTGCAAGACTCAGCATTCTGTTATTCTAAATGTCGATGTGAAATGTTTGCCTAACAGTCATGCATTGTGGCATCGTGGATTCTTGTTGTTACATAGAGGCTGTGTGTCAACCAGCACTACAGGTGGAAACACCACACCAAAGAACTAGTCGGATGGTTAAATTGTTGTTTGAAAAGAAAAAGTTACAGCACTGACCTTCTAAAACCACAAATTGATGTTTTTTGCAGTTTAGGTTATAAAGGGATTAAATAAACAGTATACAACTTGATAATTCGTGAACTAAGTGCTGTTAGGTGTATTTAGTTTCTTTGGAAAGAGCCAAGCTAGGTGTTTCCTCTTCCTGTCTTTATGCTAAGCTAGGCTAATAGCGCTGTGTTTAACACACAGACAAAAAGTGGTATCAAACTTGTCATCTAAACATTTTAAAGGAACGTTTTTAAGTGTTCCTTTAACATAATTATAGCCCTAACCTCTATCATATGCACTCAACAGACATACAGTGCACACACACACACACACACACACACACAGCTGAGCACACTCACAAAGCCTTGTTTGCCCATCGTTTGCATAATGCCAGTCATAATGTCCCCGCATTTCCCGAGCCAGTATCCCTCTCTGTTTCCTCACCCTCCATTCAAGGTACCAACACATTAAGGTTGAACTCCTAATAGCCTGTGTGATGGATGCTGGAGCATAATGAGCTCTTTATGAGACTTAATACCTACTGTTAATCAATGGACATAGCAGGGCACTTTTCAATACTACCTTCTAAGCATTTTAAAATGAGCCCTCATTGAATAGATTGACTCACATTCTGTGAGCCCTTCTCTCTCTTTTTCTCCCTCCTCATTCTCCCTCCGTCCCAGCATGCAATTAGTTACATCACATATTCTGAATCAAATGATGCCTGTTCTTTAGAAAGGGCCCTTACCCCGCTCTGATATCAATACATGCTGTCCACACTGAGAGGTATTTTGATGAAAATTCAACGCTACGCTGTAATGCAGTGGGTGGACCAGACTTTCCTCGGCCTGAAGCAATAGAAACACGGATGACCTATTTATTACCATAAATATCCCATACAGGCAGCTGCTAGAAGCGTTCCTGTCAATTACTGCTGGTTGTTGTATTGTTGTACTTTGATCTTTAGCTGCTAATGTAATGCGTTGCTCAAGGCCGCTGCACTAGTATCATGCTGTATTAGCATCATAATCATGTATAATATGCATCCACAAGTCTAAGATTTGAATAGATTAAAGTGCGCGGGTTGTGATGCAATAGAGATGGACAAGATCAGGCGTAAGCGCAGAGTGATGTCTCGATGTGCATGTTTAGCCGCGGTGCAAGTCGCTACAAGCTGCGTCATGGCCAAGTATCAGAACACGTATCTCCATACTGTATATGTGCATGTGACTGTTTGTTTCTGTGTCTGGCTGTGTTTGATTATTGCTTACAGCCTCTAAGGCAGTGGGATTCATCCTCACTCACATAATGAAGTCCTTAAAATGCTTTACAAGGACCAGACAGTAGCCTAAGTAAACCCCCAACCCTAACATTAACTTAGCTCATTTCTGCTGATAAAATTTGTCTGTGGCAATTAGCATTTCAAACAACTCTGCTGTAAACTCAAAGAATCTTAACCGAGAATCATTAAGAACCTATATTGATAAGCAGAAAATTGCAAAAATGCAAACAATACGGAATCCTACAAAAGAAATAGTTTGACATTTTGGGAAATATGCTTATTCTTCTTTTCTGCCAACAGTGAGATTAGAAAATTGATACCACTCTCATGACAGTACGCTCACTATGTAGCTACAGTTAGCAACCAGACTAAAAATGGGTGTTGCTGTGTCCAAAGAATTGCCTACCAGAATATTGTTTGATTTGTACGAAGATCAAAGTTAAAACCGACTCATAGAGGTTTAATGGGCCATTCTGTGTCAAATCACAACCTGTTGGTTTGGCAATTTTTATCTATAAATAAATACAATGTGATGTGTTATTTAGACTCGCTGTTTCCCCCTGCTCCCTGTCTCTGTGCTAAGCTAAGCTAACATGCTACTGTTGGTAGCTTCTCCAAAATATTTGAGAAACCAGAAAAGATACCACCACTCTTCTTTCCCGCCAAGAGTGAGATGAGAATATTGATACCACTCTAATGTGCGCACATCCACTATGTAGCTACAGCCAGCAGCCGGTTAGCTTAGCTTAGCCTAGAGACTGAAAATGGACCATGCTCTGTCCAGCATCTTGTTAGGTAAATTTGTACAAAAGCCAAAGTTTAAAACTGTCAAATTAAAGTATTACAGGCCGTTCTGTGCTGAACCATGACTTGTTTTTACACTTTTTGTATATAAACAAACACAATGTGACGCATTAATTAGACTAGCTGTTTCTGTCTGCTTCCTGTTATTTGTGCTAAGCTATCATGCTGTTAATGTTTTTATCTCACTCTCAGCAAGAAAGTGAATAAAAATATATCTCAAAAAGTGAATTTTCAAAAAAAAAAAAAAAAAAAAAAGGTATATATTATTATTAACCACAGAGGAGATGTCTTTGCAGGCTTCAAAAAAGGAGTTTTTGAGATATAATACAGTTCCAGGGTTATAAAATAGTTTCTAGATATAACAGATAATGACATCGCAGCTGAAAAACAACAGATCAGGCATAATGCACAGAGGAAGTGATGTCTTGATGCTGTTCAGCTCTGGTAAAAGTTGTGTTACAAGCTGTGTCAAGGCCAAGTAAGACAGGTACCTCCATACTGTATATGTGCATTTGAGTGTGTTTGTTTGTGGGTATGTGTGGTGTGTGTGTATGTGTATGTGTGTGTATCTGTGTCTGGCTGTGTTTGATTATCCCTTACAGCCTCTAAGGGAGCGGGATTCATTCTCACTCTGATAATGAGGGAGAGACTAGCAATGCCCTCAAGTCATTTCTCCTTTTCTTCCATCCTTCCTGTTGCATCCGGCTGCTTTTTTTTCTGTCGTTCTTGCCCTTTACCTTTTTCTAGATAATCTGTGTCTCTTTTCTCATCATTCTGTCTCATTTCTCTCTGATTTCCGCTGACTTTTTTTGTCTCTTAATTCTCTTGCCCCGTCTTGTCATCGTTTTCCCCCCTTGTGTGTCTGTAGTCATGCGTCACTGACACCAGTTTAGGACGGTTGGACCACGTTTGAGTCACTCGCTGTTTTTATGTCATGGATTTAAATGCTGGGTGACCATTTTTCATCAGCGCGGTCGATGCTTGTCTATCTCTGTGGACCTGCAGCGCTGGCAGCTCTGTTTCTCCCTACAATAGCCTTACTTATCCTGCATCAATACTCCGATGTGTTGTATATTTGCCTGGTTGCTCAAATGTCCACTCGCCACACTCCCTCTTACCTAACTTTCCCTGTAGATTCTCCAGGGAGTGCAAAGCAAGAGTGAGTCACAGCAGTGCATCCATTAATTTTATACCAACCCTTTTCTGTCTTTTCCACTCTCTCCATCTCCCTCTCTCTATCTCTGTTTTCCAGGTGACTGAAGTGGAGATTGACATTACGGAGGCCCGCTAGGAGGCCCCTCCATCTCCCCCCCCACCACCTTCTCCTCCTCCTTCTCCTCCTCCTCCTCCTCTTCTGCTTCCATCTCTTCTCCCTGCATCCCTACCTCCCTCCCCACCCATACCCACCCTCAGAATGGATCTGAAGGACCGTAGGCACCGCTCCCTGACCAGGGGCCGCTGCTCCAAAGACTCTCAGTACAACACCGCCTCCCTGGATGCAGACGAGTGCCGCGTGCCTACGCAGAAGTCCTACAGCTCCAGCGAGACGCTCAAGGCATTCGACCATGAGCAGAGGCTGCATTATGGCGGCTGTGTGACTGACCTGGTCCACCACGAGGCAGACGAGTACTCCAGGCAAGGTGGGTTTATGAAGAAAAGCATCTCCTTCAAATGCTTTATTACACTGTAGATTTAGGCTTGATCCATACGGTGCTGGCCTGGAGACACTACATGTACATTACAACAAAATTTTTATTTTACTGCCAAGAGTGAGATTAGAATATTGATATCACTCTCATGTCAGTCGTGTCTAGATGGTATCTCCAGACCCACAAAAGATCTTGTGAGAGTGATCAGTTTCACAAATCCATCCACCTTTCTGTGACCTCTCAGGCCACTGACACCGACTCTGTAGCTACAGCCAGCTAACAGCCTTGTTAGCTTAACTTAGCATAAAGACTGAAAATCGCTCTGCCCAAAGTGGTGAAAGCTACCAGCACCTCTAAAGTTCACTATTTAACAGTTTAGATTTTGTTTGTTTAATTTGTTAAAAAAAAAAAAACGTGCAGAACTGCAATGTTTTTACACCTTTTGTGTAGATTAAACAACTAGAATGTGACGTGTTAATAAGGGTAGCTGTTTTTCCCTGCTTCCTGGCACAAGAATTTCCTTCGGGATTAATAAAGTTCTATCTTATCTTATCTTATCTTATCTGTCCTTGTACTAAGCTAAGCTAACAGGCTGTTATCGCTAAACACTGTCCGATACAGTTTTTTTTCCCCCGATACTGATTCCGATACCTGAACTTTGCATATCTGTTCCAACTACCAATCCAAGACTAGTACCTTATATTGTTTTCCTGACAGCTGTATACTACTAACCCTATCTGGATGTGATGTGACTGCTATCATTGTTGTGTGACCTGTCTCATGTTAACCCTGTGGTAAAACATCGACAAATACACAGGCCTACTGACAATCAGTGCCATAAAACATAACTTTGCCATCCTGGGGAAAAAAAATATGTGCAGATTGAGCAGACTTGCATACTTGCTAATACTGATACCAGCATTTAGGCAGCATCGGAGGCATCTTCTGATACTGGTATCGGTATCGATGGTAACAATCCAAGCTGTCGGTAGCTTCATTTTTATCATACACACATGAGAGTGGTATCAATCTTTCCAACTTACTCTCTGCAAGAAACATATTTCCCAAAAAGCTAATTTGTATAAAACATTATGTTTTTATTATCATTCAGCATAGGAGTGAGCAGGCTTCGTAAAAAAAAAAAAGAAGGAGTTTATGGGATGTAATATGGCACCAAGGTTACAAAATACTTTCTAGACATAACAGATAATGAAGGCTACCCATTGCAGCTGAAAAGCAAAACTAGAAACTCAAAGATGTAGCAATTTCCTGTCAGATTTGACCAATTATTTCTGCTCCCGGTGCAGCTCCAGTAAGCAACTCATTTTCCTGTCCAGCACATATGGTTGAGCCAAGCATAGCTGAACACTTTTTAAAGCCCTTCCAGCCCTGTTTTGTGATTCTTACATTACTTAAACATCTGCTATCACACATTCAACAGTCGCATTGTTGCACCTGTAAATGTTTTCCAGCTGTATATTACTACTTTCATCCGCCGTGCGTTTCTTTGCGAGGCCTCTGTGGCAAGCTGTTAATGTAATCAGATGGTGTAAATGCTGCACTTTGCAGCAGAGGACCAAAGCAGACCTTTAGCACTGGCAAGCCTGTCATAATGAACTTCTGTATCCCCCGGTGAGCGAGTTAGCCGATAGGCCGATAGGTCATCTCTAAAGGGGTGGGCCTGCTCTCATAGGCATGTCTTTAAACTCTGTGTGTGTGTGTGTGTGTGTGTGTGTGTGTGTGTGTGTGCGTTTGTGTATGTGTGTGTGCACATGTGTATATTGCAGAGGGACATGAAACAGGCAGTATTGATCCCTGGCTAGTGAAAGGAGTCAGACTCAATGGGATTGATCTTTGCTAAGCTCTGTTTTCTCTGCATGGACACAGACAGGAGAGGAAGAGAGCACTGAGCAATACAACACAACAAAGCAGGAGCGAGTCGAATAACAGTAAAATCCCCTTCAAGAATAAATAAGAACATATATGTTGGAGAGTCCATGGTGGTATTTTCTAAACAAAGCATGTTCAAAATAGTGAAGGTAGATCTGCTGTCAAGGTTTCATGCCTGGCTGTGCGTGGTTTCCAGCATTAAGAGATCAATCTGACAGTAGTTTAAAAAAGAAAATATTTAATGGCACACACACAGGGAAAGATGTCTTTTTTCCTAAAGAAAAGAATGCAACAGAAGAGCATACTTTGTTCTGCGACTGCAAAGGTAACGATAGAAAATGGAGGATTGATTGGCGGGATGGATGAAAGATTGGAAGTCAGTGGTGTGTGCTGTTCGGACACACTCCACTGCTGCACCGAGCTGACCTCACACCGGGCGACGGCTGGTCGATACCACAGTCCTCTCAGCCTATCAGCTCCCTCGAAAAGCCCAGAGCCACAGATGCATCGTGGGAAGTGTGGCCACAGGAGACCAACAGTGTTGCAGCACCATATGGACTGTGACACCACGGGACGAGGAGTAGTGCTGGAAGGAGGGAGAAGGAGAAGGAGTTAGAGTGAGAAAGACACAGCGAGGGAAGCAGCAGATAAATAGAGTTTTCTTCATCTTTCCAACCAAATATGTGTGTAACTGGTACATGAGAGAGTGAGGGATTGATACAATGTGTTCCTCTTTTGAACAGCTTGTGGTTCAGAGGCAAGATGGTGAGAAGAGACAGAAACTTTATTTTCTTCAGCAGCAACTATGAAAATTGGACATAGGGGAGATTGAATATAGAAAATGTCTTTGTTGGCTTATTGAAAATCTTTTATTGAAATGGTTTGAAGGGGAGGTTTGATATCTGAACTGACCTGCAGTATTAGTAATTCATGCGCTGATGGGGCCACACTTGAAAATATGATTAACTTTGATTAAATTATAATGATGTTGTGCTTTTGGTTGGGCGAG
Source organism: Lutjanus campechanus (assembly GCA_027495735.1). NCBI lineage: Eukaryota > Metazoa > Chordata > Actinopteri > Lutjaniformes > Lutjanidae > Lutjanus > Lutjanus campechanus. Next base: position 8,622 of record JAJHUR010083286.1, on the reverse strand, counting down.
CCTTCACGGCGTTTCAGCTTCTCGTGGAGAAGTTTTGAGGTCAAACGCAGCTATTCTCAGACTGCAATTTTGCTTTAATGGTTATGTGTGCAACCAATTTACAGTTCTGTGGTGTGTTAATACATATTGACTTGCCCTTACAGCCATCATTAGACCCATGTGTGAGACATAAAGGTGCGAGCCATGCGCAAATGGGGCTGGAGCACCCGGTGAGCACGTGCATGAGCACTCACACATCAAACTATCACTGGGTTTCATATCGAGTAGCTTATTGACTCACCTGCTGCAGTTGGAGAAAAGTTCATATACTCCACTGACATTTATCTTGATGATTTTCACATTTTTTTGTTACTCGGGCTTCATTACCCAGCATGTGCAAACACTGCTCAGGCACAAATGCACAATTTTCGCACCTCATTTTTTGGAGGGGAGGGCTGTTTGTGGTAATTCTGAAAGTTCATTTGCATTGAGTTATGCAGCGCAAATTATTAGGAGTATAGCAGATGTCCTCAGGATGTGTCCTCAGCCAAATCAAGGATCTTGGGATGTGATTCTTGGAGCTGCAGTCCAAGAAGAACACTAACACTTTTCTTCAATTATCAAAATAAGAACAGGTTGTAAGAACAGGTTTTTGATAGGTACATTCAGTTTTTGCTTAAAGGGATAGTTTGGGTTATTTAAAGTGGGGCTGTATGAGGTTCTTATCGATAGTCAGTAGATGCCAGTTGGTGCACCACCAGTTAGTGGAAGCAGAGAGGAGTACCAACACAGAAGCTAAGCAATGAAACAAGCAATAAGCAATAAACAAAAGGTCCACCTCCACCTCTAAACTCAATATCAGGTTAAGTGTACACTATAGAATATTTTCACCGCTTTACTTTAGCAAACAGACAACCTTTTCCAACAGGAGACTGCTATTAAACAAGCTAAATATCTCTCTTGCCAAGCCAAACAAAACTCCATAGGCAAAATCAGTAATTTTACCTTGCAGAACACAAGTTACGAGTTACTGGTCTACCGCTACCACAATCTGTTTGTTTTTTCTATTATTGTATGACTTTAGTGAATCAGAATTATCCTTTTAAAACATAGAGGTCACGCAATAACACAAACAAATGAACAGATCAAGGCAGGGGTGGACCAGTAACATCTGTGTTTCAAGAGGTAAAATGATTGATTTTGCTAATGGAGTTTGGTTGGTGCAGAGAGAGCAATGTTTAGTTTAGATAATACTAGTTTCCCATCAAAAAAAGGCTGTCTGATGGCAAAGTGGTGAAAATATTCAAAATATGTACAGCAGCATGTACTGTAGATCATACACTGACTATCAATAGATACCTCATACATTCCTGCATCAAATAATCCAAACTATCCCTTTAAAGAAAGACTCTCTTTTCTCACTATGATTCTAGTTATGCACAATAGTTCTACTCCTAACTGGAGTTGTAATCTTACTCCACAGATATCACTGCCTTCTAAAATAACTCACTTACCGCACATCATTATGCATGAAAAAGCTTGCCTGGAATTTCAGTGTTTCCTGAAGCATAAAGTTGATTTAAAAAGGAGCATCACCTCCCTTCGGAACCATATTTGGAGTGTGTTTGGAGTCTTTTTGGAAGCAGCTGCAAATTTGCGACTCCCAGCTCCAATTTACCTCCCAGCCCTTTAAGGAAACTGTTTGCTGCTTTAAAAGCAGGTGAGAGGAGCTGATGTCAATGACCTTTATTTATAGGCCCCAAGTCCATATGCTGATAATGTATTCCTACAGCGTACGCGTCCTGCTCCAGCAGTCTTGAAATTGTGGGCCAAATCGTGCCCCAAGATTGTGCTTGCATTTGCACTTTAGAAAGATAGAGTCACATCTTTCTATGTCTTCTGTGCTATATTTTCTTAATGATGCAAGATATAGTATTATGTTGACTGTACATCTGCAGGAAAGATTACTCACATAACACTACAAATTATATCCTAGAGGTATATACAGTGTAGGGCTAAAGGGATAGGTACTGATAGTCAGTGTATTAGCTACAGTAGATGGTGGTCGGTACACCCCCAGTTAGGAGAAGCAGAGAGGAGTACCAGCACGGAAGCTACGCAGTAAACTGCTGCAGACAGGCTCAGCAACAAAAACTATTTTAGCCACTTAAACAAAGGTCCACCTAAAATAATCAATATCAGTTTAAGTGTACACTAAGTTTAGAGTATTTTCACCACTTTTCCTTGCCTTCGAACTGCCTTTTCCGACAGAAAACAACTGTTATGCAAGCCAAATCTAGCTGTGGTGAAACCAAACCAAACTCCATAGGTGAAATCAGTAATTTTACCTCACAGAACACTGGTATTGTCGGTCTACCACTGCCTCCGTCTGTTAGTTTGTTTACGTTATTGTGTTTTAAAATGACTCACAAAAGTCACAGATTAGTTCAAAAAAGGCTGGTGTTGAGTACATTGACAGCTGGAGAAATAGATAACTAATCAAAGGTAGGATTAGAAAGAGGAAATCATATTTCTACGCAGCTATGAAGCTACCTTGCTTACAGACACTAAAAATAGAAACAGAAAATGGTGAGAAGTGTAGGTTGATGTACGTGTACTTATTGAAGTAACAACTCTTAAATCAGCATATTTGTTTGATCTGGCGTCATGTGAAAAACCTCAAGTCAACTGCGACTATCAACAACCTCCATTTCAACCAAAAATGACACTAGCAGGGCGGATACAGTGCATCCCTCTCTAATTGAATACATTAACACGATGTCAGACTGAAGGAATGAAATGAAACTCAATAGCAATTTAGTCTGATTATCTGGCTACCACTGAGAAGAGTTTATAAGTGGGCGTAAGTGCTGTTGTATTGAACAGTATATTATTCTATAATGTTGAAAATCCCTATTTCAAATTAGGCAAAAACACCGGGCTGTATTTTACAATTCTGAACATGTGCTAATTTTGGGCAAATCCTTTTTCTTCTCACTTTATTTTCAGTGTTTGAACACTACAGTATAGCTGTCCCAAACGGCTCCTTGCAGATTTTGATAAAGCGGGTACGGTTGTGTATTCCAACAGACCCCCCGCTTTTTCATTGGATCTCAACTCCACTGTTTCCCCATTACACACTTATTACCTAGTCTACTTGGATAAGCACAGCCAAATAACACATTCTTTCCTCACCATAACGTGCAGCAGCCTGGAAAGCTCATTACAAGTGTTCACTATTTAACACCACAAAGCAACATATTTGAATACATCAGCGATCCCAATAAGACACAATGTACAAGCCTCAATCATAAGAAGGAGCTTTACCCGCATGTTGGCTTTGTTTTACATACGCAATTCTAAAGGGATAGTTAGGATTATTTAAGCTGGGGATGTATGAAGTACAATGCTGATAGTCATTGTGTTGCCTACTGTGGATAACAGTCGGCACGCCTTCAGTTTGGAGAAGCAGAGAGAGGCACCAGCATGGAAGCTAAGCAATGTACTGCTGTGGACAGGGTCAGCAACGAAAGGCAGTTTAGCCACTTAAAAAAAAGGTCAACTTAAAAAAAAAAACAATATCAATTTAAGTGTATGCTATATTTAGAAAATTTTCACCACTTCACTTTGCCATCAGACAACCTTATTTTGATGGGAAACTGCTGTTATATAAGGTAAACATAGCTCTCCTCAAACTAACCAAACTCCATTGGCAAAATCAGTGATTTTACCTCAAAGAACGTGGGAGTTGCTGGTGTGCCACTACCTAGATCTATTTGTTTGTTTGTGTTATTGTTGACTTTGGTGTTTTAAATGGATACTTCAGATTCACTGAAGTCACTCAACAACACAAACAAACTAACAGATCGTGGCAGCAGGAGACCAGGAATTCCCATGTTTTGCCAGGCAAAATTGCTGATTTTGTCTACAGGGTTTGGTTGGTTTGGAGAGAGCGAATTTTGGCTCATATAATATGCCAGAAAAGGCTGTCTGACAGCAAAGCAGAATTGTTAAAACATTCTAAATATAGAATTCACATTTTAGATTGACCTTTTTTAGGTGTCTAAAATATCTTTTGTTGCTGACCATCCTTAGCTTCTGTGCTGACTAGCATCTACTGTCGGCAATACACTGACTATCAACAAACATACAATACAACCCCACATTAAGCAATCTGAACTATCCCTTTAACTAGTCATATCTTTTCTTTTTCTTTTACCAAAGCTAAACAGTTCATTTTGTGACACAAATACAAATATGACAAATGCTTCTCTGAGCAGTGCACAGAAGCATCACTCGCCCCTGCTTCCTGCTGCAGTCTCTCTTTGTTTGTCTGCAGTCCCTCACCTGTCTGTCTCTCTGATCTCCAGCCCGTGCAGTACATCTCCTCGTCTCTCCCCTTGTCCTTTTCTTGCAGCTCATATTCAGACACATCCCGGGGGTGTGTTGTCCCTGCAGGTCCACCTCTAGGCAGCAGGCATTATCACAGCCGCTGCAGTCTCTAGAAGCTTTGGCCTTTACTTTTAGAAGGATCTAAATGAGCCCCTCTACATTCTCCTCTGCTGCTTTGCCCCCAGGGATGGAACCCACACAGAGAATCCACCACCCACCTGCCTGCCTTGCTGCCTGGACAACACTCAACATCATCTACTGTCCCCATTCATTCTCTCTCAGGGTCCATCTTTCACTTTTTTTTCTCACTTTATGTCCTCTTCTGCTCTTCTGTCACACCTTTCATGCCTGCTTTTTCTACCTCTTTCTTTCTACCCCCCTTTCTTTCGCCCTTGCTGTTCCTGTATTGTTGCTTTAGTGATCATATCACACATTTATTACATTGGGGCCCTCTCTATGGCTTTGAAATGAGCATACTGTGTGTGTCTTTGTGTTTGATTTCTCACAGGGTTGTGCCCTCTATCTGAGCTCTATAGGCTTGACCTCTCATCATCACAGACAGACATATGTGCTAATATACTCAGAATGAGCCCATTCAAACCTAGAGGCCACAGTATACCTACATTATAATGGCCATGTTTACCTCATTCTGCATTCCCTTTTCTCCACTTTGATGTGACAAATGACTATGGTAGCCAAGGATTGCTTTGTCCAAAAACTCTGCCAAACTCTGCCATTCGTATCCTGGCATGATTGCCTTCACGGCCTGTATTCAAGACCGAATGGCGAGGAAAAAATGCACTGCTGGGTGGTCGGGAGGAGGCTATAGCCAGGAGAAGCACTCTTTGCTTCCTCTGTCCTCTCCATTCTTTGGGGAGAGAGGACTTCCAAGTATAGCAGCAGCAGCAGCAGCCTCTCATAATGTGCCCTCTTCAGCGAGATTCAGGGACTAACCCTAGCACTCTAGAGAGCAGCCTCCTATGCGAGGTGTTTGCAGAATCCTCCATGATGGGATGAGAGGTACCTGCATGACAGGGATATAAATGTGATTTTTTTTATTCAAGTCCTTGTCTAGTTTAAATCACTTCTGTGTTTACAGTCTGCAATACCTTTGCAGACTTAATTCCATTAAGAAAAAGGTGTGTTGGTACTCAGGCGGTTCAGGAGTAAAGATCTCTCTCACTGCCGCAGAGACCCAGGCTTTGATTCCTGGCAGTGCCTCCTGATGACTTTCAGTGGGCACCCTTCCTAAGTCCCACCCCTTTTGAAATTTCAGTCAACTTTCTTCTCTCTTGTTTTCTGTACTTAGTTTTGCCTCATCAGTGTTGAAAAAAGACACTAATTATGAAGATAGTTAAAAGATCTTGCTGGGGGACCTGTAAAAGTGACATATATAGTCACATCTACTTAGCTAAAGTTAGCAAAACAGTAGCTACCAAACTAGCTAATGATTGATGTAGATTAGCTAGTTAGTTAGCTAGTGTTTTGCTCTGTAGCAAAACGCTTTCAATCTTCATCAATTGTCATCTGATAGCTAATGTTAGCAAACACTAGCTGGCTAACTAGCTAATCTGCATAAATCATTAGCTAGTCAGTTTGCTAGCATTTGAACCTTACTCTACCCACTGCATAATTTTGAAAAATGCTTAAAAATGGAAAGGTATATCCAACTGGAACCATCAAAAGCAACAAAATTCAGAAGAACTAAGTAGAGAATTAGTAAAAAAAAAACAAAAAAAAAACAACTGTTAACTCCTGAGTCTCGATCAGTTTGGATCATAAAAAAAAAGCACTGCTTTACAGAATCTTAAGAGCAGGAGGGAGGTGTTGTTTTGTTTGGTTTTGTCTTGTGTTTTTAACTGAGCAGGCGGGGAGGGGGAAGTGGTTGGTAACGAAAGCCGCCACCATTCGTCACCTGCTTCCAGATCAACCAATAACAAAATTCAAAATTATAATAATTGTTTTCAACCACTAGAGGGCAGTTGCTAAGCATATTTATAACCTGTAGAATTCAAATACTTTTCATCAAAATGACTAAATGCCCATATACATTGGTTTTCAGCTGAAAAAATTGGTCTGGGTGTTTAGTTCCTCTTTAACTTTTGACTTTTGTGACTACAGTCAGTACATTTTTGATCGAAACTAAAGATGAACTTCTTGATATCTGTTTTATCTTGTGACAGAGTTTCAGAGTTCAAACCGGGATTTGAATCCACGACCTTGTTGCTGCGAGGAAAAAGAGCAAACTTGGTTTTCTATTTAACATAGACAAACATAGCATATGTAACTAGACAAAAAATGAAAAGGTGGTCCAACTGTAGGAGCAAAGAGCAATAAAAGGGTGGGACTTAAGAGGAGATCATTTGCTGTATTCGGCAGTAGGAAACCAGCTTGTCCCTGTCGCTTCACTAGCGACTTCTTCTGCTTAGTCAGGGCTCCTGCACAGCGTATACCTATCACGTGTTACTCCTCCTGGTGAAGCGTATCGCTTGTAGTGGCTGATGACACCCTGTGTCACAGAAGTAGCACACATCCGCAGTACTGCACAGACAGCAACAAGGACTGCAGTGTGTACGCATTTGTAAATTCAAAACTGGGAGTAAACAAGTGCAAAAATCCATAGAAATGAAATAAAATTAAACACAGACTGTGTGTTTGTATGCTACTTTGATGCCTTTGTGTGTGTCCTTGCATTCCATCGGGTTCCAGTCAACCTGGACTGCCGATGATCAAAGAGAGAACAAAGCAGCTGCATGCTATTAAAAATAAATGGTGGTGAGATTAAATGCGATCCCTCCCCTCTTCCTCCGATCCCTCTTTATCTTTGTCTTCTCCCTGGCATTCTGCGCCTCTGCCAGCTGCTGACACTCAAAAGCGTCCCGTAGCTGCGGCAACAGAGCAGAGGAGTCGCTGAAGAATATCCTGGGGCCGACTCTTCTCTGCACTCCTCCAATCCTCAACGCACTCCCACTCACCCCATCCCCATATTCGCTCTTTTATAGACAGGAAACTGCTTGTGTGGGTTTGTTTGTGTGGCCCCAACACATGCAAGGAGGTCTGTAAAGGAGGGGAGGAGGGCTTAACTCAAAGTAACATCTGGTCCGGTATTTGGCACTCCTAGACACACATGCTCAGGCTACTGTACATGTCAAAAGGGCCCCGTTGACACACTCACACCGGCTCTTTCCCCTGCGTCATGGATGTGAGCGATTAACGGTTGTTTTGGGACTATGAAGGGAATGACGGCGGCTAAGTACGGGTCTATCAGAACCTGTTGTTTCCCCTGGGATTCTCTCTATAACATTATCCACACAAACCAGAACACAACTCAGCTTAGTTTGACAAATCCTGTCTGCGCCATGAAAGCAAAAGTGCTAGCTATTAGTGGTGATGCTGGCACAGGTGCATGCACACACACATTCAAACACTGGGTAACAAATGAGACAAATAATAGGAAGAGGTCGGGGAAATGCATGGTGAAGGAGCCAGCTATTTAGCACCGATGCTGGCTCTAACTCGCAGTGACACACATGTCCGCACTACTCACACACACACACACACACACACACACACACACACACACACACAAATATTGGGTAACAAACAAGACAATTAATTGACAGAGTCTGGGGAAATGCATGCTGACATCTGCAATTTTCTTAGACTAAAAATCATTTATTAGACAATATTGTGTGGGTTTTGTGAGAGTTGAGTTAATCTATGTTTACTATGTAATGACCCTCTTTGACTCTGCTTTGGCAGCTTTTGATAAATGAGGCAGATTGTAAATGTCAGTGTTATCAAGTGTGTTTTTTTTTTCTTTCTCAGCCGAGTCACTTGCTTCCTAGGCTGTAATTAAACATGTTCCCTAGCCACAGAATTTAAATGTGTGTGTGTGTGTGTCTCGAGGTGTTTGTGTGTAAGGATGTATGCCACGTTTCTTACGCGCGTGTGTGTTTTGATGCTGCTTATGATTCGTGTTCTGACTGATGTTGCTGCATGTGTGAATAAACTTCAATCGCTATAGGATTACCATACAGATGAAGACACATTACGAATCATGAAAAATGAGAAACGGTAGCAAATGTCAAGTTGCAACAATTCCATATCCTGTATGCAAGTGATAACAGATGACGTGGTATATATGATGTACAAAAATAAGTAACGAAACCAAGAAACACACACAGTAGTTTCTTTCACAGTAATAAATACTTCTTCTTCTCATATACAGTATCATTCTTTATGCAAATC
>JAJHUR010083285.1:0-22994 GCA_027495735.1 Lutjanus campechanus | reverse complement strand
AATGATGTGACTGGCTAAGAGAGTAATCCCAGAATTAGGTGCAAAAGGATGAATATAGATCAGTGAGTGTGGTGATTATTAAAGGGATAGTTCACCCAAAAATGAAAATTCAGTCATTATCTACTCACTCTCATGCCTATTGAAGGTCGGGTTTACTTTTTAATCCACAAAACACTGCTGGAGTTTCACTGAGGAAAACAGTGTTGCAGAATTTCCCAAACAATGGAAATGAATGGTGACCAGTTTTCAAAACAAAAAAACAACAGAATTAAAAATGCCATAAAAATGCCTCCATACCACTCATCTGGTGTAATCCAAGTCTCCTAAAGCCCCCATCATACCAACTTCTCTGCAGATCTTAAGCTTGGAGCTGCATTCACATGTAAATATACATCGTCGGAACTGTGTGTGTCTGTGTGTGTGTGGTGTGATGGTGTGCAAATGGCATGTTGGGGCTTTAGGAGACTTGGATTACACCAGATGAGCAGTATAGAGGAATTTTATGGGGTTTGTTGTTTGTTGCTTTCACCATTCACTTACATCGGGAGATTCTGCAACACTGTTTTCCTGTGAAACTCCAGCAGTGTTTTGTGGATTAAAAAACTAAACCCAACCTTCAATCAGCATGAGGATAAGTAGATAATGACTGAATTGTCATTTTTGGGTGAACTATCCCATTAATAATCACCACACCCGCTGATCTGTATTTGCCCTTTTGAACCTAATTCTGGTATTTTTACGATGTGTATTTATTAATTTGCACTGTCCTTTTTCTAAATAAACGTCACTAAATTAAATCTTGATATAAAAGACAAATTTAAGGAAGAGCTTAAAGCGTTGTTGTCCAGGTTGTTTCAAGAGGGACTAGATACACAAACAACAAGAGGAGCTCTGCTGCTGTGATGTGACAGGCTGTTTGCTCAGGTGAAAAAAAAAACAAGCAAAGAGCGAGCTTAAAGTGAATTTGACTGAAACAACAGCCGGTACAGAATCTGCTGGCATGTGTGAGGGCAATAATCCATTTTACTCTTTTCATCTAATACACACCCTATCCCAAAATCCTCACCGTCACATGTAGGCTAATCCAGTTTTGTTTTTCTCTTCCACAGGGAGGATCGACCACTCCACCTTCATTTGTCCAGATGCCAGGTGAGACTGCAGATCAAATACAACATCATAGATCTCATCTCTTCCTCTTTAAAGCCTGTGGGACAAATCTGTCAACGCCATGTCATTCGGCCCTCTCATCATTACGACATTTAGAGCTGCCATAATGAAAGTGGGGACATCATTTTTGAGAATGTCGATCATTGTATCCTCATACATGGCTTTGAAAATTAGGGTTAGGAATCACAGGCTTAGCTCTTAGCTTACTGTGCTCATACACTGCCTTAAAATTTTAAGTTGACTGAATTTGAAAAGACAAGTTGAGATCATTTTGTAATGATTCAAAACAAGTAAACTTATCTGGAAGCAACAACTGCTCAGTCACACTGATGAAGATTACAAACAAATTTGATTTCCTTTTTAATTTTCTCAGTTCTTTGTTTCACACAAAGAACTTCCAGCTGCAGCTGCTCCTGTTGGAGACACTTTGTCCCAGAATTGGCACAAAGACAATATGTGAAGCTGAATTTATTGAGTTTGAACTATAAGGGGGGAAGGATTGAATTCAGTGCTCACTACCCAACAAAGTCCTTTAAGAAACTTTTGATTTTGGTTAAAAGTGAACAATGAAAAGATGTCTTTTTCATGTTGTTGAAAAACTATTCAAGGACGTCCCAACTATGTCCAGTTTTAGTTGAAAGTAAAATGCCAAAAGTTATTGAAATAACAGACAAACACAGCCCCTATTTTTGGGCTACATTTGGACCAAATAGGACGGATTAAATAGGGTCCAAATTTCAATGGCTATTTTAACATTTATGTTGGGGCTTTGAACCAAATCAGACGGACTGAAAAGGGTCCAAACTTCAACATCTATTGTGGGCTAAATAAAGACCAAGACAGAATGACTATATTTAGCCCAAAAGACATATTTTAAATTATATTTTTGGTTTGCAGTGTCATATATCATCATATATCCTTTCTTCAAACCATACTCTGCTAATCATTTTTATTTAGGAACTTACTTTAATGAGTTGCTTGAACTCCATACAGTACGTTCATTCAAGTTTTCATTTCATTTCATGTTTAAATTCAGTGGTTTTCTGAAAATAAATGCTAGAAATTGTAAGTTGAAGTAACTTGAATAACCAAAGCTTCTATATTTGCTTTAAGTTAATGACAAAATATTAGTTGATTACACTAAATATGTGTTTGATTTTCTACAGTGTACCTCCCCACAGAGCTTTTTCCATTGCTCTGAGTAACTCTTTTTCCTTGGCGGCTCAGTTGAGTAGTGGTGTCTCTCAGGGCTCCGTTCTTGGCCCGCTTCTGTTTTCTTTATGCTGTGCCTCTTGGCCAGGATAATCAAAATCATGATGTGCAGTACCATTTTTATGCTCATCACACTTAGTTGTACATGCCATTAAAACCCACAGATCCCAGTAGCCTGGCAAACCTCATCTAGCCTGCCTCGCCTAGCCTATCCCAAAATTTTGTTAAATTTAACAAGGTCATTCTGTTTGGTCCCCCAAATTCTATCGGCTCTTTTACTTCTAATTTTGTTAGCTTGTCTAATAATATTAAGCAGTTTTTTTTCTTTTGGAAATGTTTGATATATGTTATTATTTATACTATGATATATTTATATATAATTTTCTTAGTTTAAAAGCTTCACATTCTTCTCTGCAGGGTCTCACATGCTGCCCAGCTACTACGGCATGAGGCGTCCCTTCATCTCAGACTCAGACTTCTGCACGTCCACCAAGCAGTTCTCGCCCGATGTCTATTCTTCCTCACTGGGGGGCAAACCTCTGGGCTGCGATCCCTCCACCATGTCCAGCTACTCCTCCCTCATTGACAGCTACTACCCAGAGACCTTCGGTGAATACCGCAGCGCTGCCGCCTTCTCCAGCTCCGGAGGATCCTTCCTGCCTTCGTCAGCCCTCTCATCCCTGCTGCCTCCCTTCGGTGGAGAGTCTTCGCATTTATTTCTGGTAGGAGAGCAGAGGGTCCCTCTGTGTGAGTGTCTGTGACTGACGTGAGTGAAGAGGTGATGAGGTTCTTAATCATCATTAGGGATTTAAAGTGTTGTAAAACCACCTGAAATCAGTTCAACAAACATTTAGATATAATATAATTTAGTCTGAACAATATAGCTAGAGATAACCACCTAGTTAATACACTGTAAAAACAAAAAAGTTTTACCTGTTGTTGAGATCATTTACATCTCTTCTTTAGATAAACTCAAATCTTTGAGGATTAGACACCCGGAAAATTGTATTTAAGAAATATTCCCTGAAGTGAAAGTGAATGATGGTGAAAATGTTGATATTTTCAAGTAAACCATTTAGTTTTCAGGTACCAAAATACTGACAAATCAGCTTCCAGCTCACTGTGACCAATTTTTGAAATACATTTTTTTTTTAGTTTATCTAAACAAGAGAAATAAATATAAATAAATTATCTCTTCTAAAGTAGCAGAGTATAGGTCATCAAAACTTTTTGTAGTTTAGTGTTTCCGATGTTTTTTGTTTTTGTTTTGTTTTTTTCGTTTTTTTTTTACGGTGTAATATATTCATTATAATTAACCACATCCTTCTGGTGCAGTAAGTGAGAAAAATATGTGTGCTAAGAAGAAACAACAGGATATAGGAGGATTGTGGGTGAAAGTACAGTCCTACAGTCCTTGTTTTGTGCAAAAATCTATTCCAAAGTCTGGAGCTAAAATGAAGATTCAGGGGTCAGCATTAGTCAAATCTTCCACAGTTACAGTCTTTTTTATTAAAAAGAAAGTCCCTCTTTTAGTTGCCATACTTGCAGGTCAGCAGGGAAACACTGTCCGGGGAAACTTTTATCCTTAAAACACTGTAACTCTTGATTAACATGATTTCCATCATTTTATGTATGAATGAATAAATAAAGCAAAACTTAGGCTACAGCTTCAACTTTTTAGTGTAATCTTTCAGTGATGTCATCACAAACAAACACACTGTAAAAACAAAAGATGGAGAAAATGAAATATTTCAAGGCAACTCATGGCAATAGATTTTTGAGTTTTGAGTCCAGTTCATAAGTTTTGAAAAAAGGGTTTCACCAACAATATTTTAATAATATAATAATAATTTACTTTTCTTCTTTCTTCTTATTTTGACATGTTGAACAGTCTCATTGAGGTAAAAATGAATCATGGTTAATATTTTAATATTTTCAGTTATGATATTTAAATTTCAGGCACCAAAATAATGACAAATCATCTTCCAGCTCACTGTGACCTATTTTTGAAGTACTTTTTGAGTTGGACTCAAAACTCAAAAAATCTATTGCGATAAGTTACCTTGAAATTTTGAGTTGCTCTGTTGTTTTAGGGTGGAGAAATATTTATTAAAAGACGGATAGAATCAGGGGTAATTGAGAAAATGTGTGTCTGTGTTTTAATTATGGTGAACCAATCATTTAAGACCCTGAATTCTGAAACATAATCAAATGCAGCCTGGATGCCCTTTAATGCCCTTCTCTAGGCATTCTGGGAAACATAGTAAATCAGCGAATGGGGCGCCTGAGTTGAGGGATAATATAAATGACATCATTCTTTTACTTGAAATGATTGATTGAATGATTTGTCCTCTCCTCTCTTGTCTTCCTGTCTCAGAGAGACTCGTGGGAGCAGTCAGTTCCAGAGTCAGTATCCCAGGTGGAGGTTCTGTGTCAGGACAGCCTGGCCTCCGTCAGCGTCCCGCCCTCCATGCCTAGCCCAGAACCCCCGGGGAGCCCCTCCCAGTACCGCTCGCCCAGCCGTGGCTCCTCCATGGGCCCCGTCTCAAGCAGCCAGCCGTACACGCTGCACCCCCTGGAGGACGCCCACTACCACCCCTTAACCACCAGCAGCACCTACCCGGTCCCCTCCGCCTCCTTCCCTTGCCCCCCTTACATGAGCAGCCCCGTCACCGACCTGGTGTCCAAGATGGTGACGGATGAGGCAGCCGACAACCACGCCAGCCTCCCCGCCAACGGCGAGGCTCACTCCTGCTGGGCCAAGGAGGACGGAGTGAGCGCCTGGTCGCCATACGAGATCAGGAGGGCCTACTGAACGGAGGACGGACCTGAGGTTCCCCATTTATAAGACGGTGGAGGTTTCACAGACAATTTAACAGTGACCGCAACAAACACCTGACAGTACAGAGAAAACTCACTTAGTCGGACAGCTGTGAGGCGTTGAAAGGACAATTTCATGCATTTATAAGAGAGGATTCAGGTTTGAATAAGAATGTGGTAGCCTGTGTTGAGAGAGGTGCTTGGTTGGTGGAAAACTCCTACTATTTTTTTTTTTTTTTTTTTTTTTTTTTTTTGGTATGTATCTTTTTTGTTTGTATGAAAAAGAGTGGTCAGTGTGGACTTCACCAGAAAACAATTACATCCTTAAAACTGAAAAACAAGCAAAGATTTAGTGGTTAGATTAAGTTAATAAAATGATCACTTTCATGGTGTATAATATGAGGAATTGTGCTTGTTATTTAAAAAAAACCAAACATGTTACATGTTAAAGATCCTAAACTTACAGCGTACTTGCATGGACGGATTACGAGGTAATGGGTCCCTGGGCACAGGCATGTAAAAGGCCCCTCATCCTGCCTACAAAGAATCCAGACCCCCCCATAATATAAAACGATGTGATGCAGTTGAACCAGAACTCTCAGAATCTCAGAGACACAAAAATGACTTGTTTCTAGTAATTTTGTGACTTTTTGTTGCTATTTTGTGTCTCTATGTGGTTGTTTTATTTCAACTTGATGTCATTTTGTTTCTTTTTGTAGTCATTTGTGTCTCTGCATTGTCATTTTGTTTCTTTGTTGCCATTTTCTGTCTCTTTGTAGTCGTTTTGTGTCTCTATGTGGTTGCTTTGTTTCATCGTGAGGTCGTTTTGTTTCTGTTTGTGGTCATATTGTGTCTCTTCATAGTCATTTGTGTCACTTTGAGGTTGTTTTGTTTCTTTTTGAGGTTGTTTTATTTCTTTCTTCTTGTTTTGTTTCTCTCTGTGGTCATTTTGTGACTCTTTGAGGTCATTTTGTTTGTCTTTGGGGTTGTTTTGTGTCACTCTGTGGTCATTTTGTTTCTCTTTGAGGTCATTTTGGTTCTTTTTGTTGCTCTGGTTTACCATTTTCTGTTGTTTTATGTCTGTTTGTGGTCATTTTATGTCATTTGTAGTCTTTTTGTGTCTCTTTGTTGTAACTTTGTGTCTTTTTTGTCCCGTTGGGCCCCTTGGTCTGTGCCCAGTGTGCCCATTCAGTAATCCATCCATGGGTACCCTGCACAACTACCCATGGGTGGGTAGTGGTGCAGTTGTCAGTTAACCAGAGATAGACTTGTTTTTAACTACATGTTCACATTCACATTTATTTGCATCCATATACATCATGGCTGTCTCACATATCCTGCGGTCATCTGAAGCAATGGTTGTTTACGTCCTCAGGAAATAACGCTATTGTTAAACAGCAAATACATCTCCGGCCTCAGATTGTTGAGTAGCTCAACTAATATGTACAGTACATGTGTCCACACATTTCTGTTTAGGTGAAAATAAACAGTCTTTAGTACATTTATGTTCAGAACAACCAATAAACAATAAGTTAACTGCACAACAAGCCTCCTCCTGACCTGAGTCAGCTGTAACTCTTTAATGCCGCGTGTTTGAAGGCAAACTTGACCAAACTTACTTATTTAGGAACTGGGTTTCCCTTTTTAAGAAGATTGTTAGATATGACTTGGTGCAGAATTACACAAGTGTATATAATTTAGGTAAAGAAAATAAATAAATCCATTTAGCGCCTGAAAAGTCTGATGAGGATTTTTTTTTCTCATATCATGCTTTGTTTTGCTCTCCGCTGGGGGAATCTGAAGCTGGAAACGCTTTTCTTTAACCCCATTCAAAAATCACCATATAAATGATTAATAAATGGTTTATAACACATTTTTTTTAAAACCACACAGGAAATATTAAACAGTCAAACTGGAGTTCTGTCATCGTCTTTGTTTTTTTATTATTATTATTAACTACAGTAAGAATCCAGCACCCAGTCTTCAAGACTGATTGTCTTTTTATGACACAATTATAACACTATTACTGTATTGTAGTTGTACGCAGATGTAAGGATGTTTTTTGTGTTTAATAGTCTTTGTTTACAACTATGACTCATTTCCAAAAACATGAGTAGAGCTGCCATAAACATTAAAGACAAAAAATGAACAGTAAGACGTAAAGGCTCCATTAAAACTTTAACAGTGATGTGATGTGAGTCTGAACTGTTCAATGTAGATAAATCACTTAAGTGAGGTCTGTCTGCGTGTTCACAGTGGTGTGTTGGAAATCGTTTAAGACGTTAATGTTTCATTTACATGTGGCTAAGTATTTATTAATATGAAAATAAATGGTTACCCTTATAAATGAGGACTTCATTAATTAGGCTGTAATCATGTTATAAATCATTAATAAGCTGTTATGAGACATTAGATAAAACGGGCAACAGTGACCTGTTTCTTGCCAAATAGTGAGCCTACGTTTACATACTGTTAAGACTCAGATCTCATTGCCTACTTAGCTTACTTTGTCTTCTCTATCTGCAGCATTTGTACCTGTCAGCTTAAAGGGATAGTTCGAATTATTTGAAGTGGGGTTGTTTGAGGTACTTATTGATAGTCAGTCTATTAGCTACTTACTTAAAAGAAGCAGAGAGGAGTACTAACATAGAAGCTAAGTAATGTACCAGGGGTCAGTGGCAAAAGGTATTTTAGATATTAAGAATATTTTGACCATTTTACTTTGCTGTCAGCCTTTTCTGACAGGAAACCAGTGTTATAGAAGCCAAACATCGCTTTCTCCACCAAACTCAATAGGCAAATTCAGTCATTTTCCTTTGCAGAATACGTTAGTTGCTGATCTGCCACTGCCTCCATCTGTTAGTTTGCCTGTGTTATTGTGTGATTTTGGTGAATCTGAACTGTCCTTTTCAAACACCAAAGTCACACAACGATGCAAACAAATGAACCAATCAGGCAGCAGTGTTGTGGTAAGGTAACGGCAAAATGACTGATTTTGCCCATAGAATTTGGTTGGTTTTGGAGAGACTTATATTATGCTAATATAACAGCGGTTTTCTAACAGAAATGACTGCCTGATACCAAAGTAAAGCAGTGAAAAGATGCTAAATGACCCTGTCTACAGCAGTTCATTGCTTAGCTTCTGTGCTGGTACTCCTCTCTGCCTCTTCAGATTACGGGGGCGTCTGATGTAGGTAAAACACTGACTATAGATAAGTACATCATACAACCACATTTCAAATAATCCAAACTATCCCTTTAATCAGATACTTGTTAATGAGTTACTAACACTAACCCACCATCAGCGTATCTTAATAGTAAAAAAAAAAATCACTTGATATAGCAAATTAACATTCAAATGATCACGTTCATACACTGAGGTTTTGCATTTTCAACTCGCACCGTTATACTGAGTGCCAGTAATACATGTTAGTAACTCATTTGTAAGATTAATTGGTAGTAAGCAGTAACTGCCTCTTTCCAAACAGTGAGCCGACATTAATGCATAAATACTGTGTTATAACTTGTTGTAATTGTTTATTAATGATTTATAAAGTTTGCAACTTGATTAATGACCTTATTAAACCAGATATAAATCATAGACTTACTGTAAAGTGGTAACAATCTAACAGCGTCTTATAATAAATCATATACTGTATGTTCTAGTGCAGGAGTTCTCAACATTTTGTAAGTTAAGGCCCGGTTCTTATCGTTAAAACATTTCCATGGACCACCTTCCAAAATAAAAGAGAAAAAACACAGTGGGCCGTGACAGGATTTCACCACTTTCAACACTCTGCTTTCAGCTCAGCTTCATGGCCATTATATATAGTGTATTTTCATTTCATTTTCATCTTTTACTTGCACAGGGTTTGTCTCTCACATCACTTTTTTGTTTTAATAAATGGTCCATTTTGTGTCACTACATCTGAGGGAACGTTATCTAACAACAAAACATGTTTCTACCTGATGATGTGTCGTGACTGATGTTGTGTGATTTTTGAATGTAACTGGTCAGTGAATTCATGCATGTCATAATATTTTTACTTCCTTCAGCACATTTAGATATAAAAAATAACCTTCATCAATGCTCCAAAAAACAATAACTGCAAATTTTAATCTAACTATTTGGCAGTACCACTGCCTCCTGGGCCCACTAGATGGCTCTCTGAGGCCTACCAGAGGGCCACGGCCCAGGGGTTGAGAGTGGCTGTTGTAGTGCGCTATCAAACATTTATTAACTGTCCATATACCAGTTAAGAAAGCTTCAATGGGAGGAGGTATAGTAGTTAACAAAAACATTAACCACAAATATCCAAATGTATGCCCACTAACTAAAACATCTAATAATTGTGTTTATATTATAATTGGGGGTTAAATTAAAGTGCCATCCAAAAAACTTTTTATAAATTTTTTTTTCATCTTTTTTTTTTCAATCATACATCTGACATCAAAATCTGATTAAGATTTACTGTCTTACACTCTAAGGTGAGGGATACCCACAACCATTCCTATAGAACAGATCTACTAGATTACACACCAGTGTTTTGATTAAGAAAGTCATCCATTAGAGGAATTACTTGTTTACCCAGAAATCAACTGCACTCCAAGCATAAATACTGACTGGAAGGCCTATTTAATTTGTGACTCAAGAGCTTAATCCAGCCCTTTTAACGCATTTGTTCCCAACCTGGGGTCTGGCACCCCCTTAGGGGGGACGCCAAAAATCACAGGAGGTCCCCAGAGCTTTGTCTGCTCTGAAGTCATCAAAATTAGATTTGTCTGTTAACTAAAATAACAATTTAAACAAAAGTCTGTATATAAAAGGAAAAGATACATTTCTATTGTAATAGCCTTATTTGTCATCCACACCTCTGTGACCTCTCAAGCTCTGTCATTCTGAATCATTATTATTGTTTTGGTCGTGATGAGCATATATAAGCTACTGAGTTTTTAATAGAAAAGAGACATTTACCAAAGGCTCAGTAAGCATGGTTCAATCCACCCCTTTGACCATTTTATAAATATGAAAAAATGTATACAGTTGTACAAATATTAAAAGGTGTGTTGTTTGGCCCTAAAAATCTCAGAAAATGGTTTAAAAAAAATGTTGATCACTGTTTTCCAAAGCCTTAAGTGATGTTCTCAAATGTCTTGTTTTGTTCACAGCCGAAATATATTCAGCTTATTGTCATATGAGTGAAGAAACAATTTTTAAAAAATCACATTTAAGAAGCCGAAATCAGAGAATTTCAGAATTTTTATATAAAGGATGTCACAAAATGATTAACTTATCAGAATAGTTCACAGTGGATTTAATAGTCAATTCATAATCAATTAATTGATTCATTATTGCATTATTATTAAATTCCTAACTTTACGTATCAGGACATAGGAAATGTAAACTTTCGCCCCCTTGGTACTTTACTAAGCCTGATCCAAACACTTTGACTGTTATTTTCAGAATGATTCTGGGGGATTGTGATGGAATGATTGCGATGAGCTCCGTACTTTTGCTAAATAATCATAACAATAGGCCGTCTGTAGGACTAATTGTTGGTGTGTAAGAGATGCCAGCTACTGGAACAGATCTATTAAATTTCACCCCAAGTGTTTTAACTGAGAAACTCATCCCAGGAGGAATCACGGGTACATTTTTACTGAGAATTCAACTCAATCAAAGCGAGAGCAAATAATGACTGAACAGGCTCTATGCTGTATAATTGGACATATTCATGTGTGGATTTATAACATCCCACTTTCAGAAATGTACTTGAAATTGGTTTTATTTTTGGATCAGGAATAAAAAAATGATAATAAACCCTGCTGACTCGAAGGCAGGCCAGCTGAGGAGAAGTTCTGATTTTTGACCACTAGGTGGAGTCCTGACATCACCGCTGCAGCAGGAGGAGAGGAGCTGCTGAGCTGCAACAAGAGGGAGAAGATGTCTGAATGTAATGGAGGGGCAGAGGAGACAAGTTTTCATGTAGCAGTAATGTAGTGAAGAGGGAACTTTATGAATAACCTGAGAGAGAAAACATGAAATAAACGTTTAAAATGAGTCAAAATCTTAAGTGTTCTTAATGGAGTGGGGATGCTATTACAACTAATACTGCTCCTGCAAATAATAATAACCATTTAGTTGTACTAATAATAATAATTATAGTCTAACAATCATGATAATTGCAGTAATAATATCCTAACATTGCTATTTAATGACTAACGTTTGTGCAGTTTGAGAGACCACATTGCTCCAGATGTTTACAGCTGGATAAATGTGATGTAATTAGTGTAAAATATATGTATTTTGTTGTTATTTGTAATAATTTAATCCCTTTTCATGTACTCTCACCATCTAAAAGAAGTTAAAGTGTGTTGCCACAATCAAATAAAGTCTGGTGAGGATGTCTTGCTGCTGTCTGATGCACAGAAAGAGCAGCAAAGTTCTTCAAGCAATTTTCTATTAATTATTATTATTTTATTTTTTTTAAGAAAAAGAGTTAAATAAAATATAAAGTTAAGTCAAATAAGACTTCAATCTGATTCATTTGGATGGAAATGGTTGGGAGCTGCATTAAGAATCTAAATATTAAAACACATTTCACTGAGAGGAACTCCACTGGCAAAATGTTCATTAATGTGGGATAAAGTTGTATTTTTTTAAAACTTAAAAGTGTCCAAAAGTCTCCCCCAGTCTCCTCCTGCAGCCCTCAGCAGGTGAGTGCGCTCAGAGCACTTGCTGCAGGAGCTCCAGGCCTGCGATGCCAAAGATGGCTACTGCCCTTTGCCACGCCCACTTCTGTCCCACTTTTATGCGTTTTTCTGTGAAATAAAGCTTAAAAATATGTTTGATGATATTGTTCAGATGCTGAGTGGCCGCAGTGAACGTGTGGTCGCCCAAATGAGGTGAATTGCGGTGTTAAATTGCGCACAAGAGGCTACCAGTGCTGTAGTGCTTAATGAGGGGGTGTGATGCTCTGATATTGCAAAAGGAGGATAAAATTAATAAAAGTATGGTTTCTTTTTGGTCAAAGTGTAAAATACTATTATATTACATTAAAGTAGAACTTATACAATGTCTATGCGTAGTGATTTTTGTCGAAAAATCGATATAAGTCTGTTGCCTCTGAATATTCAAATTGAAAGTAACGCGCAATCAAATCATTGTCAAATCATTGAGTTCTAGGGGTTTTAAATAGTAGGCATGGAGGGAGAAAATCTCAAACTAATATGTCCCCAGCTATATTACAATATTGTTGTATGCTCTGACTCTACTATAAGACATTTGTGTTGAGATTTTTGGAGACTTTTGCACAAATTTCGTTCTTGGCCATTTTGCTGAGGCAGAAAAGGACGTTGTGGAGTCCCACAGGTCTTCTCCAGGGAGCACCTCTTCTTCTCAGCAATGATGTCTGGTGAGTTTCACGTCGGATTTTCGTCTGGAAATGGATTTTATAGCATTTTATCCTGTTAAGAAAAAAAGACAAAAGAGAAAAAAGGAGACTGTTTAGTGGCAAAATTACAAGAATAGCAGAGTCATGTGCAAAATGAGGAGGATTTTCATACAGATGTTCATTTTTATCACAAATATAAATAATATATAAGATGATCAAGAATACAATTTAACTCCAAGATGTAAATCTTTGTACTTTAATGCCACCTGTTTCCTAGTGGATGGGTGGATCAAGAGAGCCGTTTTTTTTTCATTCAAACACCCCTTTACAGCTTGATCGGCTTTTGAGGATTTATTATAAGTTAAATTTCTGTGTTTTTTTCTGTTGACATGTGTCGGGACATGTAGATTATCATCTCCAGAGACATTTTATTATTATACATTAATTACAACCAGAGCTCACACTTCAGCCGTCGCCTCTCAGCCCGGGCTGCCTGTGCGTAACAGGACGTTAGAGTGGGATGTGTCTGCTGTGTGATTTTGGCCCACTATTTGCCACATTTAAGACAAATCATGAAGTAGCATTTAGCTGTATGAATATTTATCAGATGAGGTTTCGCTGCCGAGGCTTCATCTCGTTATCAAATCGCCTTTTTCCAAACGACTCGCCACTCCTGAGTGCATTAAATTACGCCTTTAGGCCTAAATTACGCGCACCTATGCGAGGCGTTCTCCTTCGGTTCCTTAATCAAGCTTCACCTATAGGAAGAATTCGGCCAATTATTCCCTGAATGTGCCACAACGTCTCACACATGTCACATATTCGAGCTGTGCGCGGGGGCAGGAGTGATTTGAATAAAGTCACAGATTGGAGAAGAGATTAGGTTTGAATAATAGCCAACACCAGGCTGAAATTGGTCTTTATTTTCCATTAAACAATAATGTGACCAAACTGAAGCCAAAACTGAGCTTTGACTGAGTGATCGGACAGGTAACACGGAGCTGGAATGCGTAAAGAGTAAACAGTGTTTTCGTGGAGAGTTGTAGTGCTGCTTTTTACCCAAAGTAACTTAACTTAAGTGTCGACTCTTACGCACAACTGCGGCTCAGAACAGCAACTTTAACAAAGCGTTCACGTTCACGTTTAAAGTTTTAGTTACGATGGATTTACAGACTCTTTCAGCTCTTTGTTTGGGCGTTTTACGCGGGCGCCCCGAGCGCCTTTATCCGACTTTATCCAGCGTTCCTTCGCGCATTCCAAACTCTAGATCGACCCATTTGCAGTTTAACACCTTCGTTCGATCATTTACGCGTCTATGATCAGAAATATGTACTTACTGTAGCGCGTTTTGTGCCTTTTCCTTTGTTCCTGGTCTGGGCGGGGTGGCTCGGATCACACACGGCTGGCTGCAGCGAAAGAGTCAGCTCACGGGGAAGCAGGAAATGCCGTAAAGAGGGAGCTCTGGTCGGCAGCACTGGGGGCTCCGAGGTCGGGAAAAACGGGCGAAAATACCCGGAGCCACAGCGCGCATTGAAGCGCTAATAATGCGCTTTTACGCACCGCAGATTCAGACAAAAATGTATACATTCAAGCGCCACACACGTTTCAAATGACACTTTATTGTTTATTATGTTGTGTTATATATGTTTCCAACATTTTTCACCACTAAAATGGGTTGATTCAACAGCTGGCAGGGTGTAGGGCAATATGGCAAAATCATTGCCTCATGGAGAGATTGCAGACTACTGGGGACAGAAATGTGTTATGAGTTATTATTTCTTTAGATTTGTGGGAAGAAAACATACAGTGGGATTCAACTGAGGGAGGAAGGAGGGGGGAGATTGGGGGAGGGAGGGGAAGGGGGGCGGTGTGGGGTGGAGAGGTGGAGAAGAGAGAGAGAGTCAGTGCCTGCTATTGTCTGCTCCAGCAGGGAGGGTGTTTGGTAAACATGAGTGACATGCTGTTCTCTTCGTGCAGATAAACCGAAGGTGTACCAGGGTGTCCGGGTGAAGATCACGGTCAAAGAGCTGCTGCAGAGGCAGAGAGCCCGCGAGGCCAACAGTAAAAAAGTTAAAACGGTAACTTTCCCACCCTCCATACCTCCCTCCCTTTTTTTCCTCTCCCCATTACATCCTTACTGTCACTCTGCCTTTTCCAGGACAGAGGGGAAAAAAACAGTCACTGAGCAAAGCAATAAAGTGGCCCAGTAAATGACTGACTAACCCTGCCACACACGTTTCTAACAAAGCCTTGAAAGACGCACACAAACACAAAAACACACACAAACATTTACAGAAAGAAAACCTCCATGAAAAATGATCTCTTTCAAATTAAAACCAAAATGACCTGAAAGAAAATATCTAATAATCTCCTCCGCCTATGAACAGATATCCCAGGCTTGCTTGGATCTTCAGGAGCTCATGTCCACCTTTCCAGGTAAGTTCAATATCCAAGTCCAGTGTCTAACGCTAAAAAGCACTCCAAAAGCAATGTCACAGACTACATCTACATTTTCGATGTGCAAACTGAAAATTGAAGTCCATATTGACATGCAGTCTGCAATGTTCCAAATAACAAATCCAGCCACAACACTATTCTTAATCCAATTCAGCAATCTGAAAAATCCGCACTGTTTGCAGCAAGTCAGCTAAAGCTGATCGCGTCTTCTAATGAATCTAAAAAAAAGAAAAATCAACGGCACTCCTTGATGTTAGGCAGCAACCTGCCCTGAACCCCTAAAAACCAGGATTAAAATACTCACAAGAACGCACCAGTCATGACTAACTAGTCAGAAAAAGAAACTTGCAATGTAATTTCTAGTCAACTATTGACAGCTCCATTCCAAAAGTGCAGGGCCCCTTCTTATAAACCATGATGGCTACATTCAAATGTGTTGGCTGATGTTGTCATGACATCACTCTGAACTTATAGGCCTATTTAAATTTCTTCCTGTGCTGTGTTACCATGCGGACACTAACGTGCACCTTTCTTGAGTGCGCTCTTGAAGACATTTTCCCAACACCTTACCTCGCTTTTATTCTCTGTGTCGGTAAATTAAATCTAGAAAATAGTAAGAACTTTTATTTTGAAATGCGACAAAAGAACAGCTTTCAAGCGCTGGTGTGTAGTCGATATGTTGTTTAACATATATGACAGTCATGTAGTGTTTAACGTGTAGCCTGTGCTTCCAGTTTCCTTTTTGTTCACTTTTATGTCATTTTTAATCTAAATTTTGTATTGAATTCTGTTAGGTCGCTATGTGGATCCTCCTACCGCAGCTCCCACTGCGGACGCGAGCAGCTGTGGCGCGCGATCCCTCCAGCTGCGCGCGGCGAGCTCGTTCCCCTTCCCTGACAGCTCGTGCAACATCCAGCTGCAGGAGAGCGCCTTTAACGACATCCAGCAGCAGTTCGGGGACATGATGTTGCCCAGCAACGGCTACAGCGGCAACAACAACAACAACCACCACAACAACCACAGCGGCGGCAGCGGCAGCGGCAGCTACAACGCGTCCCTGCCTCCTCCTCCCTGGTGCCACGGACTCTCCTCTGATGCGGACTACTATGGCCATGGGATGGTAGGTTTCTCCAACTGACACTAACCAAAGTCTTTTTAAAAAAATGGTAATTTTAGGTCGATTATGGGAAAATATGTAAAAAGATTAGTTATAATCTATGAGGTCTTCTGGTGCATTCGCCATGGACGATTGCAACAGAATTTTAATCTATAGGCAACCTAAATAGGAGTAAATCTGTATTTAAAACTAGATCCAGACAGATATCTCAGTCTACTGATATTTTGGCCAATATTTTCCTATCACAACTTTATCACAATGTATCAGTACTGGCGTATATGTTGTCCAATACTTGCCGATGTGGAAACTTTTTTTGTTTTGACAGAACATATGCAGATTTTTAAATTTTTTATTTTATAGGCACAATTTGATGTATTTTTGACCCTTTTTCTTAATTCAAGTTTAATATCCATATATATGTTTTCTGTGTTTTTTTTGTTTATTTATACGTATTCATTATTATTATAAATACCAGTGAAAATTTACTGTTTTAGTGACATGATATCATTTAGACAATATCTTAATATCTCTTCAACATCTTTATATATATTTGTCACAAGTGTTTGATTAGCACATTTGAAGGATTATAGCAATATCGGCTGATATGTTCATATCTGATTTTTTTTAGTCCCTAATATCGTTATCGACATCGGCCTCAAAAATCCAGCACTGGTCAGGCCGTATTTAAACCTGATGTATTAATAAATGGCAGTTTGATGATCAGGATGTATGCCGAATAGAAGAGTGTTTTCAGTCCAGCTGGTAAATGCATTGAAAGTTGACGTCAGTGAAACAAACTGTTTCTAACACCTCAGGTGACATTAAATTGTACATTTTTGGAATAGAGGTTTGGTCTGGCTCAGCAGAAGCCTGCACCGGGGCTTGAATTCAGCATGTAGGACTTATATTTGCATGGTTTGTAGTACATTAAAGCAGATAATTCAGTTCAATCCAATACAACTTTATTGATTAAGGAAGGGAATTTGATTTGGGGCGTGGTGAAAACAGAAAGGGAACATTGTTTTGTTTGTTATAAGATCTGTTTTCGCTCGATAAAATAATCCAATGGCAGGTAGTTTTACTGTAAAAAAAAAACAAACTTAAACACAGCCTAAATTAGATACTGTATATACACATCACGAGAGGAACATTATTATGTAAATAGCTTAATAAAGGAACAATTACACTGTAAAAAAAATCATACAGGAATCGACTAATCTTGTCTAATTAACTTAACGTTAATATCAGTTTTATTTATTCAGCTTAATTAAATTTAAAATTGCTCAACTTATTAACACCTCCTCCTCCTCCTCCTCCTCCTCCTCCTCCAGGCTCCCTGCTCTTCACTGGAGTCCTTGAAGCTGTGCAACCCCATGGATCACAACAGCTACTCGCCACAGCAGGACTCTTTCTCCTCCTCCTCTTCCTCCTGCTACGACTCCCCCACCAGGATGGAGTCCAGCTACCCCGGCTTCACCTCCGAGCACTTCCACTATCAGCACTGCACCATCCAGGACTGTTCCTGCCTGCCCCACTGTTGGCCGGGCCAGCAGGAGAGCTTCTCTGCCCCTGAATATGCACCTTACTACCCCCCTACAGACTATCCATACGCCTGTCCCGTGGAAGAGAACTATTTCAAGAGGGATTTGCAGATGGGCTCCGAAATGTGTTACAATGTACTATGATGCAGTATTGTTTCATCCTCTGGCTGTAAATAGGATTCTCTTCAAGTACTCGTGGTCGCTTTGCATTTCAGCGTGTGTTCTGACTGCCTTCTGCTGCGGTGGAGTGAATATGATGAATGTGGAATGGATGAAAATGCTGATATTTTTGTACTAATTACTTTTTTTTAACTACCTAGATTTATTTTCATACACACAACTTGTTGTCATACTAAATAAAAACATGTTAAAACTTATCGACGTGCTTCAGTTCGTTTCTCTTTATTGGCTGACTTTAAAGGGATGGTTCACCCCAAAATCATGGCTTTTGGGGTCTTTCTCCAGTAGTCTTTTCTCCAATATAATGAGATTAAATGGCACTTGGCTTGTGATGCTCAAAGTGCTAAGAAAAAATACATTTTAAAAACTCAACAGCAACGTCTCTCTCCAAAAATCATGACCCGGTTACTCAAGATAATCCACAGACTTTGTTGTGAGCAATTTCATGTGGGAACTACTTTCTTCCGACAGTAGAATCTACCAAAATTACTTTAGAATCTACTGGAACTACTTTCTTTCTAATAGAAAGAAGGTAGTGTTGACATAAAACAGCTCACAACAAGGTCTATGAATTATCTTATTATCTTGAGTAACTGGGTCATGATTTTTGAAAAGTGACACTGATTTTAACAGAGAAGGCAGACATCTGTACAGCCAGTGTCTCCAAAAAACTCTGCGACTCGTACCAAAACAGTCTAGATGGGTAAACAGCTCTACAGGCCAGGGGGGAAAGTATGTATTTTTCATTTGGGGCTGAACTGTCCGCTTAAAAAGTCAAAACGCTTCCTGTTAAGTCTTGGGTCCAGCTCCTCAGTGTCTGGTCCACAGTTTACTCCCCTGAACAAGCCAGCGCGGTTGTCTTCCACATCTCTTTCATTAACCGCACACCTATCACAGGAAACTGCAATGTGGGTGGAACAAGAACAAAATGTGGGTGGAACGAGAACAAATAAACAAGGCGAGCTGATAACGTGTTGAGGCTGAACCGTGCTGTAATGTAACACTTTGCACTGAAGGGCAGGAATCCTGCAAGATTCGACTTAACCTGCAGGGAGGAAGTTCACCAGAAGGCAAAGGAGGCAAAAAAAAGTGCACGCAGAGCAAGTTTTGGTATCACCTTATTTGAATAGTCAGCCTGCAGAGAGTTTACAGAGTACTTGCAACATTTCAACAGCTTATTAGTTGCCATTCTACAATTCAACTGGCCGCTTTGTCTGTACATGTTTCTGTTTCTACAGAATCTTCAGTCTAAATGACTCAAAACTCTCCTGCTCTGGTCACAGTCTTCACCCTGGGGTTGCAAATTTTGTCCATTTGCCATAACTGTTAGTTGAAAATGCTCACAATCGATTAATCATGAATAATTTATAAGATACAAAACACATGCTTCTGCTATTAAGTTTCCTCAGAGAACAAAAGGCTCTGCCTGACAAAACAATATCACATGAGGTGCAGTTATTAATCATTCACATCTTTACTCCAGACCTGTGCCGCTGCAGTGTTTAGTTTTTCATTAACGTCCTGGTTTTCATTGGCCTGTTTGTGATCAAACAACCTGATTGGCTACAAAAATGCAAAAGAAAGGTTTGGATATTAATTCAAATCGTGCTCAGGATTCAACTATGTTTTTAAAAATAACTAAGTAGATTGCATGTTGTCATGCATATTTAAGTACAAGTAAAAGTTCAGACTCATAAAGGTACAACCACCCCCCCAAAAGCTACTTAATTGCTAATTATTAATTAGTTACTTTCACCCCCTGATTACAAGTAAATGTAGTAGTGTTTGAAAGCCCTGACTGTTGAGCAACCAAAGTCATATATAAAGCAAGAAGGAGACAGAAACGTCTTTGTACTGTATTCAATTGAATGCAAATTGAAAATGATTTGCAAATCATTGTTTTCTTTTTTTAATTTACATTTTACACAAATCAAATAGTAAAAAATCAACAATAGAACTCATGGCTGTGTTTAATAGTGACAGTAAGAGTATTTCCACTCGCACAATGTGAAGAGAACTCAAGGGATCGTGACTAAACAACTGTGTAGCCTGAAGAAAACCATTTTTCAGTGAGGATAATTAGAAAAAAAGCTTCAGTTTGCTAGGGAGCATAAAGATTGCACTCTGGAGCAATGGAAAAAGTGGTCTGATGAGTCCAGAGTTACCCTGGTCCAGAGTGATGGGTGCATCAGGGTAAGAAGAGAGGAGGATGAAATTATGCTCCCATCATGCTTAGTGCCTACTGTACAAGCCTGTGGGGGCAGTGTTATGATCTGGGGTTGCTTCAGTTGTTCAGGTCGAGGTTCAGTAACATTATGAGCCCAAAAAATGAGGTCAGCTCACTATCTGAATAGAGTGAATGAGCAGGTTTTTCCATCAATGGATTTTTTCTTCCCTGATGGCACGGACATATTCCAAGATGATAATGTTGGATTCATCAGGCTCAAATAGTGAAAGACTGGTTCAGGGAGCATGAGACATCATTTTCACACATGGGTTGTCCACCACAGAGTCCAGACCTGAACCCAATGAGAATCTTTGGGATGTGCTGGAGAAGACTTTACGCTGCAGCCCGACTCTCCCATCATCAATACAAGATCTTGTTTTTGCTTTTTTAACATTTTATCCATGGTCACCATTCACTGCCACTGTACTGGATGAGGCTGCTACCCTGTTTCTCCTAAAACTCCAGGATTGTTTAGTGAACTGAAGACCTTCACCCATCATCACATCGGCATAGTGGTGATACTGAGTGGCTTATTCTCACAAAGTGGAATATCGCTTGAATTGACACACAAACTATAGATGATCTGTTAAACATACACAAACAAAGCAAAACTTTTCAATCTCAACTAATAAGCTGTTACAAATAGTCAATACCAACCAAATAACCCTCTATGGTGCAGTGTGGCCTCCAGGTAACGTACACATTTTTGCCCCTTTCCACTCACACTGTACAATCCTCAGTTATGGTGCAATACTTTAAAGGAGAGGCAGGATCCTGAGGAAGCTCCATCAACTCTCACCACAAAAACAGTCTGAAAACATCTTTTTCTATCATTCACATTATTAGATGAGTAAAGTTGAATTTTCAATTGCTTAATCTATTTTATTTCATAATGGAAAAGTGATCAAGTGTAAATGTTACCTTGAAGTAACATTATGGATTCCCACCATGACATTTTTAGTATTATGTAGGTTTATATCCTGTTCAGTCACTAAAAGACAGGGTGTGAAATGCATTGATAACTATTTTTGTTTTAACTCATAAGCAGTGAGCTGAACATGGCAGCAACGCAACAATGGTGTATGTCAGGAACGATACAGCAGGAAAGTGATAACAGATGAAATATGGAGGAGGGTTATAGTTTGGTTTCACATGTAAAGTTTGCTGAAATATGCCGACACTCTTTAACACATTCAGGCTGTTCCACAACGGCGCAAAGCTGGCTGAAGATCATGTTCAGACAAACAAACTTTGAAAATATTTTTAATATTTTTTCTGTTTCAAATGGCAGAAATTTTAAACTGGTGAGACCAAACCAAGAACATCAGATTAGCAGCACAAGAAAACATAACGATTGTGTGATTGCCACGGAAAGCTGTACTTCCTCTCACCATCTGTAGTGACCACCCACAAGTCTATGTTGTTCTTTCTTAACCGCCAACAGTCTCGACTGTGATAAGGTGACTGAATGTTTTTTTTGGAAACTTGACTTAAAACTTCTGAGGAAAAATTTAATTGGCAACACAATGAATGCTCAAACATTTGAGGACGCCATCTTGGATTTTTCTTCATCATTTTCTGACATATTAAGGACCAAACATAAATATTCATTACAGGACAGACTTGAAAAATAGGGCCAAACATATACAGCTCACAGACGTCTGTGCCTACTTTTCAAGTGACAAGATTGTGACGGGATTAATTAATCAAAGTTTACACACACATATGTGTGTGTGATCCCTGTGAATAAGATACTTAGAGATTATTTTTGCAGAGGACACAGGACTGATAGAGGGCGCAACATTATGATGTCACAGTTGACCTTTGACCTTTTGGATATAAAATGTCATCATCTCATCATTTTATCCTAGTCTCATAATTAGTGTGAGTGCTTAAGTTATAGCCAAAAATGCGTGAGTAAGGTCAGCATGACCTTTGACCTTTGACCACTAAAATCTAATCAGTTCATTGTAAGTTAACAGAGATTCCCTCGAGGCCTTCTTGAGCGAAACGGAAGTTCACCTGTGTTTATAAAACTATTTCGTAGCAATACAGCTGCTATGAAAAAGGTTTCCTGTTAAAAGGGTACGGACGACTTTGAACCAGCAACAATGTAGGAAGATGAAATTTACAGACACCATATTTGAACAGTTAAATTGATAAACAAAATATTTTAAACATTTTTATGTACTCAGAGTTCGGTTGGTCGCTTGTTCAAACCTTTTAAGCTGGGTGAGTTCTCTGTTGGAGCAATCTGGAGCTCACCGGCGCGTGCATTTTTATTTATTTGTGACAAGACTTAAACATCGACCTGCTCTGCCTTCTGGTGTGCTTTCACAGCACCACATTCAGTGGCTTATTCCACAGATGTACACACTGATTGACTCTAGGTGGGGGTGGGGGTGGCGGGGTGGGGTGGGGGGTGCAATTGTCCCCCCTGGTGCCCCCATGTCATGTCAACATGATGCAATGCACTCTAGATTGGCCTTTGCAGTGGGAAAATGATATGCTGAACTGTTCCTCATTGTTCTATCAGGCACTAACTGGTTACTCGTCCTTAAACACACAGCTGTTCTCCCTTCTGATAACACAAGCACATCCTGATCTTCCTGATAAACACTTCAGATTCATCCTGTCCCAAACAGATTCATACTGTCCCAACCTCAAGTCCTTTTTAACCTTATAAAAACCGACTCACACTCTTGCCTCATTATCAGTTCCTTTTATACTTTCTGTGTGATTGTGTGCTGATCCTTTGCAAAGTTCTACTAAAACACCACAAAGACAATTTTGGTGATTGTGCCTGTCTTTATTTTCAGATTTTCCACCACACCTTCCAGTGGATAAAATGTGATAAAGTGCCCTCCAGAGTGCCTTTC